>JAODAL010013844.1:0-89639 GCA_025379985.1 Phyllomedusa bahiana
ACATGCTATTTTATCTGCTGAGGGCATGTTATAGAGCAGAGGGAACTGAGCAGACTGGTATATGGCTTTGTGGAAAAAGATTGATAGAAATTGCATTTTATTCATTTAAATACCTGCTTATTCTGCTTAAGGAGTCCAGTAGGCAGTCTTATCAGTGATTGACAGCGATCTCTCTATGCACACTTATACAAAGAAGGCTGTCACTCACTTATAACACCATCTACTGGACTCCTTAACCCAAAATAAGAAGGCATTTAACTCTTTACCCCTTATTTTCATCGTCGGTAAGGCTTTTTTGGTTCCACGGTTAAATTGGGTCGTTTTTCCGGTCCAAATTACGCCCCGAAAGTGCGAAAAAATTAGGGGTTGAAAAGGGCCCCCAGTTTACGGTAATCCACGTTCTCATGGAACTAGGATTAGTCTGCTCCCCCTGCTCGGCAAAATACGCGGGGGGGGAGAAAATTGACATGTGAATTACCAGCGTGTATACGCGCAGGGTAATACAAGTCAAGGGGCCCGGCGAAGTCCCGGCCCTTTCCCGCTCCTCCCCCGCTCCCGCCCTGCCCCCGCCCACACGGCGTAATTGCGGAGCATAATTACGTCCCGCAGTTAAGCCGTGTGAACATAGCCTAAGGGTCTATGTAGCCAGATCAATATCATTGAAAAAATATGGGCTAAAATATAAGTTTTAATCTGAAATTACTTAATAATAAAAAAAAAAACCTCCCATACAATATCAAATACAGTGAAACAAAATAGCCTATAAGTAGTCAACCTCGGAGGAAAAAAAAACTTTTTGTTGTTGACAGGTATATCCAGCAAGATAACCAGTACTAGCTAACCTAAATCTAGGCAGAAATTGAAAAAAATCAACAGAAATATACAATTAACAAATACTTTCCTGCCAAAATTTCCCTAGACAAAAGAACATAGAGAATGTGTTACACACAGTACCGTCAGTCTTGCTTACTAACCTCTTTCGTTGAGTCTTCATAACACCTTGTCAAAGATAATTTCGAGGGTGACTCAGTGCTGGTTAACCAACAAAAACAGAAAAAACGGAACCATAAAGGGAACGCAATATACAGAATATCAAGGGTCAATATAGATATCTTTCCCAGGATCTGTTTATGCCCAGGATTGTATCAAGAACAAAGGGGCATCTTCTACATCTAGAGTAAAAAAAGGTTTCCTCACAAACATAGCAGGAGATTCTTTACTGGAACTCTCTTCCAGATGATCTTGTCCTACTGATCTCACTTACAGAGTTCACATGGGGCCTGAATGCACTACTACAAGTTCCATTGACTTGGTTTCTGTAAAAGGAGAGTGGATCCCCGGATTTATTGTGTTTGCTGGATTTGGAGAGGGGAGGGATTTTTTTTCCTAAAAATAAGAGGAATTAGCTGTTACCTCATGGAGGTGGGGGGGGGGGGAGGTTATTGCCTTTCTCCCAGATTAACACTGCAGGATAATAGGCTGAACTGGATGGACATACTGTATGTTATTAAATGATTTTATATTTGAAGAACTACATAAAGACCAAAGCTTATTTTGAAGGGTTTTGCTTTGCTATACATTGAGATGTTTTATAATTTTTAACAATTTTAGTGCATATGAGTTAAAAGGGTTTCCCGGCACTTTTTTTAAATTATTATTATTATTAGCTAGGTTCACAATGAGCTACAATATATTTATTTACTTCGTTGATGTTATGTGTTTGTTAGTTGTATGTTTTATAGGTTTTTTTATACTGTTATGTGTATGGAAGTAAGTTCGAAAAGTCATCTCTTAGTACTGCATACACAATTGAAGACCTGCCCACCACCCTCCCCAAACACTGTGCCACACTACTTCTGTATAGTGTGACGTTTCATTTAGTGTTGGGTACGGGCAGCTACACTATAGCAGTGACGGATTTCTGACTAGAGCACATGCATGCTAGTCAGAAAGCAACCCACAGCTCTCACTAAACGAAACATCACACTATACAGAGCAGGGTGACGTGGCTTTCAGGGAGGGCGTTGGGTGGTTACACTTTATCAGCGACGGCCTACTGACTGGCGTGTACTCCAGCTGGCTCTTTTATTGTGTATGCAGTAGTTAATGACGATGTTTCAAACAGAACGTCATCACTTACTACTGCACCACCTTAAAGTACATAAGGTTAGCTGGATACTGTTGCACAGATACCCTTTGTGCATACAGGCACAGGGAGGCCTGACGAGTGAGAGAGGATAGCCCACACGACCGCTGTCGTGGCACAACACTCGCCCATAACCCTGTCTGGCTGAGAGACCCCTTTTCACTAGCACCAGGGAAACAGAATTTTGCCAGCATGGTAGACTGCCACCAGTACCTCGATAGATATAAGCCCGGCCGGTTAAAGGAATTATATCTGGTCAGAAACCAGCCCCAGTGGCGTATAATGTAAAACCGAGAACATAGACACGTGTCCATGGAGCGAGATAAAAGAACAGTCCAAGATTGAGTTTGAATATTTAACTGCCTTAAGGGCACACTAGACAAAACACTACATATACAAGCAATACAGGCATATATACTGGTCAGATATGCAAATAAGTATGGGGTTACAAACAGTATATAGAAGACAACGTACAAGTCAATTATCTGGTATTAGGCCTTAACACTGTGCAGTCACATGGGAGGCATGTGATACAAGCGAGTTCCTAGTTCCTTCCAATATGCTAGCACGGCTTAACCCCCCTGAAAAGACAACAGTAAGCTCGGTACACCCCCTCATGCCCCTGGGATGGTTTGATGCCCTCCTCTCCTCTGGCCAAAGTAGCATAACTCTCATAAAATAGAATGGGTCATAACTTTTCCTGGTGAGGCCACAGAAAGGTGAATCTGGTACCACTGGACCCAGCTGAACCACAGCTGTGTTCTGATACCAAACACAGCTTTGCTGCCAGCTTCCAAGTAGCAGTTCTCCGTATCTCCCCATCCCTGGGTCTGGGAAAGGAAGAAGGCTCAGATGTACGTGCATCCCATTCCTAAGTTCTCCAATATGGAACTGGTATGCAGGTATTACGTATAGCAATTCCATAATTCCTTCTGAAATCCCAGCACTTTGTTGTCTGACTCAAGCCTTTGGTCAGCTCCTCAACTCTGACTTTCGATACCATTGGTTCCAAGAAGTCTGCTAAATGTATGAAACGAACAGTTAATGGTTTTTGAAGCAGGACCTTCAGGGATCAACGTGGATTAAATTATGTTACATTCATCACACCTATCAATTATCCAAAAACATGTGACCACCTCCCTACCAGTCTAGAATTTTAAACTGATTTGCCACACTATGAATACATACATACCTCCTTGTCCCTCATTTGTATATGCAGATTTAGTGCAACAAATTTGTAAAGCAAATCTCCCACCTATCTTGTATCCCTCTCAAATTGGTTGCCACATCTTGGTTTTGACTCTGTTCATGGTATCTGTCGGGATACCATGAAAAATTGTAACCTGATGCATACCACAGTGGTATAACATTTGCTGTATTTGCCAAAGTTATATGCTTTAGTATACATCTTTTACAGTTTTTCATGGTATCGCAACAGATACCATGAACAGAGTTTGATATGTTTCTGCAGCATAGGGCTAGTTACTGACGTGGGTAAGCCATTACCTGTATAATTTTTTTAATTCATTAGTTAATATTTTCCAACATAATGAGGCAATAAATATGAAAGACCTCAACAATATAGAAGTAATTAAGATAAAAGTGTGCATGCTCATAAAAACATGTAACATATGTGAACATAACATATGTGAGCAAAAATGAAATAACAAGCAGAACAAATGTACACATACTTTCACATATATTACATGTTTTTATTGGTATGTATATATTAGTAGACCAAATATTGGACAGATACAGGTTTAATTATAGTGGGAAAATGGCCAGGACAATGAGAAGTAAGGAGGAGAAATAAAAGAATAAAAAAAAAACGCAAGGTAAGGCAAGGAAAGGGGCTGATTTTCTTTTATGCAATTCAAGAAGTACTTTCTATACAACACTTGCTCTATATACAATATTAGAAGTGTTACCATTGAATCCATCTGTAGTTCCACTTGCAGATTTCAGGAAATCATACCTCTTTTTATTTTAAGTCCATTAATTATGCTTTTTTTCTTACCCCATTTCCTGATGTGAAAATCAAACATATTCTATTATTCATTCAATCTGTTTGTATTTGAGAAAGCCATCTAATTCTTGTAGCTGCAAGGCTGCACTTTAATTAAAGCAGAATTCAGATGTGATAACGAGTGTAGTGCTTTAATTTAAACAGTGAAGTGAAGAATTTCCAGGGCCTTGACAGAAAAGTGGGTGGCTGTCTGATTTGAAGAGAGAAAGAAAGAAGCTAGTATTAAAAACTGACACATCATCGTTAAAATTACATTGCAGACATTGAACAGGACTGAAGCAATGGGTGATTTCCATTAGATTACCACAGACATGTTCTACAAAAAAAAAAATTGAAATATCTCTCTTCTCTCAGAATAAGGTTATAGTTCTGCAGCTTCTTTTTTGGCTTCCACATTGGGTTTTTTTTTTTTCTAAATGTCCACTTTTCCATGTTCATATCTTAAATAATGCTCCATTATTGTGCACATAGGTAGTATTAAAGGGGGTTTTGCCATTACAGACATTGATTGCATGTCATTTTGATATGCTGTTAATGACAGATAGGAACAAGTCCTACCTCTGGGACTCGCACCTATCACCAGAACAGGCCCACTATACTCCCCTGCCGCTTGCCCGGTTACTCTCTCCATTTCAATGGAAGTCCCAAATATAGCCGCATGCAACCGGTAAGCTATACTCAGAAATCAGGTCAAAGAAAAATGTAGTCAGTAACCAGCTCACCTTATTGGAAAACGAGTCCTCCTTTTCCTTGTGCACGTTCTTCGCTCCAAGAGGCAAGAGTTATAGTTAGTTATTTTACAGGGGTAAACATACAAGAGTAGAACAACATCCGAACGAGGGGAGGTGGAATAAAATACTTTCATTATTTATTCAAATAATTAATTTAAAAAACAGATTACAGAGTAACAGAGAACAGTATTTCCTACGCATTTCGAGCACAGGACATAGCCATAACTATGATAAAGAGCACGTCTTGTGCTAAAACGCGTAGGCATTACCACTTTCTGTTACTCTGTGATCTGTTTTTTAATGATTTGAATAAACAATTAAAGTATTTTAACCCACCTTCCCTCGTTTGGATACTGTTTTAGTCTTGTTTGTTTACCTTTATACTCAGAAATCCAATTGAAATTAACGGATATTGACTGCGCAAGCATGGCCACGTCTTCGTTCAGAACAGAGTTGTTGGGGGGACAGTTCTGGAGATAAGCGAAGAACCCAGAGGTGGGATCCCCACATACACCTTGGAGAGAAAGACATGAACAATGCATCCTCACTGTATGCTGGAAGCCCATGGAAAGGTGATCCTTTCTTTTTTGTTGGGGTGTTGAGTGGCAGCCATTGTTGCTGTGTTGCAGTGTCTGTGGGGTGGTGTGACCCAGAGCCAGGGGGCTAGGTCTGGTAGCAATGGTGTTGTTGGGCCACTGGGTTGTTCCCTTTACTGGTGCTGCTTTCACTGCGGAGATGCTACATTATAGTGTAGAGACCCACTTTAAAGAGGTCGCTGTGAAGCTGCAAGTGGGCTTTTACCGTTTGATAAAAAGTATACTAAGAGCCTCATGTTCATTTTGAAAAATATTTTTGCTGAGAAGCAATAGATCAATGTATGGTAAGTTGCTTGTGTCTTTTTTTTTTTTCCTCCTGAATGGGACCCGCACATATCTGACATTAATGTCATATCCTAGCGATATGCCATTAATGTCTATGATGACCAAACCCCTTTAATGCTTTATTTTAACTTATTTGGGACATTGTAGACCCAATAGGAATTGTCCCTAGCTACAAGTGATAGATTCAAAATAGCATTCTGCTATTATGTGACAACCTGGGCCCACCTTTAAATGCTCTGTTATGTCATATCTTTTAATGGTGCATAGAAAAGTACAAGTCACTGATGGCTGCGTTGGTTGTAAGGATGCTTCTCTTACAATCCTTAAAGGGGATTTATCGTTTGAACTGTTCGTACACTTGAGCTAATTCTATCAATTTCTATGTCAAATCCAGGTGTGAGTCGCTTCTCTCCGTAGGTGTGTATCTCCTGCCAGGAGGCATGTCTCCCCTCACTGAAGAGCTGTGACATCATCATTCTGTGTGTGCATTGAAAGGGTAAGGATGTCTGGAGAATATAGCTCTGCAGCCTCCTGAATGCTTCTTATGTCTGCAGAGCCTTCAACTTCAGGCTCCACAAGCTCCTTGCTGGGCTATAACCAGTTATACACACAGCCTGAACTCATGAAACACATGTGAGGAATGCACACTGCCCCCCTCTGTTATCAGGCAGGAGACTGTATAAGACTGTGTTATATGGAGGGAGCACAGGATATAAGACTGTGTTATATCTAGAGGGGAGGGGAGAGTTAAATGGTCAGTAATTGCCCAGATCGTTCACCTTAGAGCTGGGAGTATAGAGCCAGCAGCCCTCTCAAATAGCTGGTTTCACTTTTGGTTTCTCACAGCTCAGAGGGGAGTAAATATAGAGTGTTCAGGCAGCCAATCACATGGGGCGTTTCCTGTCCCAACAGGCTGAATGAAATGTCAGTCAGCCAATCACAGTGCAGGGGTCGTGTCTGGGGGTGGTTCACGACAGGGGCGTGTCCCGACCAGCAGCTGCAGAAATAGCTGTAGATGCACAGAAAAGCTCATATCTACTATACTAAGTGACTTAGGTAATGCAAACCAATTACAAAAGTGCTTATTTTTACTGTCCCCATAATCTGACACATAATCTTTGTAGCGAGAATACCCCTTTAAGAGAGGAAGGATAAATGTGAGCATATTTCTTGGGGTTTTTTTTCTTAGTGAAATGTGCTGGAGATGAGAGGTAATTTTACTCAGGATTTCTATGTCAGGATTGTATGTAACTGTATAGACACCCTGTTGTTATCGCCAAGCTGTTGGTTTTCCCTGTAGCTTCATTTATCTGCCTGTCAATAAACTATAGATGGTATCCTTGTTGTAAGAATGTGTTTTGCAGTGATAAAAGTTGTTGAATTTTATCTTCAATGGTTTAATACACCGCAGCTATAGATGATTGACTTCTTCATGTGTTTCACTTTAAAGCTATTCTATCTCAAGGGGGGCAGGCTGTTGATTTATGATAAACCAATGTTTGTGTTGTAATATTTTAATGTGGATGGTGACGTACATTAAATTCATATACGGCCAATATTAGCTCAGAGTAACTCTGACTGTTAAATTAAACTTGTAGGAGCTATTGTGAAAAGTCAGCAAAACATGTGCAGATCCCATTCTGAATAGTAAAAGATCATCTATGTAACATCAGTAGGTAAAAGTTTTCTTTGTCATTAAAAACTCTATCTCTAGTTCAGCATTTAGAAGATTGAAATATTAGACCTTGTTCACACAGTGGTTTTTTCACACACATGGGGAAATCTTTTGCCATTCTGCAGGGAATCTTTGTCTTGTTATATCTTAAAAGGGTGTTCTTACTGTGCTGCTTCAGGCTATGTCCACACTGCACAGGAAAACGTTTGTATCTCCGGCGCTTTTCGTTTTTTAAAAGCACCGCAGATACGATCGTTAGTGCAGCCCAAACGGGCAATAGAAAAGATGAGCTGCTGTCTACACAGCTCGTCTTTTCTCTGCCCGTCTTTCGGCAGCGGCGTATTATACAACATGTTGTATAATACGCCAGCGCTTCTCGTCTTCTTGACGTCTTCCCATACAATACAATTGTATGGGGGACATCAGGAAAACGAGAAGCGACCGCGGCTTTTGTCACAAAGCGTGACAAAAGCCACGGTACTGCAGTGTAGACATAGCCTCACAGTGCCAGCTCTGAACAGCCAGTTTCAGACCCATACTTCATGGCTAAGCTGTGGGTGGTTCTATAGTGTTTTTTGGCATACCAGCTCTGCTATTCCTGTTACAGTGATGAATGATGCAGGTTTGTAAATTTTAGTGCACAAGACTACAGAACAGGGCAGAAAATTTACTACAGGAGTCTATGTAAAGCGCTGGACGTCTTTTGGCGCGTTTTTTGGCGCGTTTTCGCAGCGTTTTTTGCCGCGATTTTTCAATGAAAACCCTCCCAGGAGACCCAAGTCCCACCTATAGTGGGTGTTAATAAAGGTTATATCTTATCAAATTTGCATAGAAGTGTCTGATGCGTCCTTGTTTGTACCTTTTGTAATAAAATGATCATGTCTTGGTCGCTAACGATTTTTGCGCAATTCACACGTTTTTTACGGATTTTGGCGTCAAAATCCGTTTTTTGGGGGGGTTTGGCGCTAAAATCTTTTTCTTAACATATTTTGCCGCTAATAAAGTTATCTCGCTTCTGACGCCAAAAATATATTTATTTACAGATTTTGCCACCAGAATCCGTTTTTTAACAGATTTTGGTGTTAAAATCCTTTTCTTAAAATATTGTGGCGCTAATAAAGTTATCTAGCTTCTGACGCCAAAAATAAGTTTTTTTCACGGATTTTGGTGTTAAAATCCTTTTCTTAACATATTTTGGTGCTAATAAAGTTATCTCACTTCTGACACCAAAAATACTTTTTTTATGGATTTTGGCTCAAAAATCCATTTTTTTACGGATTTTGGCAATAAAATACCTTTTTTTTTTACAAATTGTGACAAAATGCAAGCATTGATTGTACAAGAATGGACTGCTATCAGTCAGGATTTGGTCCAGAAGTTGATTGAGAGCATGCCAGGGAGAATTGCAGAGGTCCTGAAGAAGAAGGGTCAACACTGCAAATATTGACTTGCTGCATTAACTCATTCTAACTGTTAATAAAAGCTTTTGTTAATCAGAATGTAACGAATGCAGGTAGTGGATCCGCTGGACCACCGCAAGCGATGGTGTAAGCCGTACCAGGGGACGGAATCTAAGTAGAACCCGGTTTTCACCAGAGCCCGCCGCAAAGCGGGATGGACTTGCTGCGGCGGAGAACTACCAGGTCGTCCCACTGGCGTGACTTGCTTGCGGTGGCAGCCAAGGCAGTGCGTGGTACAAAATCGTGAGACGTAGGCGAAGTCGGGGACAGGCAAGAGGTCAGGGCAGGCGGCAACGGTTCGTGGTCAAGACACTGGAGCGAAGACGGTTCGGTACACGGAAGTCAGGAAACAAGGCAGAAGAAGCTTTCTCTGAAGGCAGTAATGCACTAAAGATCCGGCAAAGGTGACCCGGAAGGAAGGGGGTTAAATAGGGTCACCTGCCAGCCTTAACCAATAATGGGCGTACTGCCCCTTTAAATCCTGGAGAGCCGGCGCGCGGGCACGCGCGCTCCGGCCGGCCAGGAGAACGGGAGGACGCGGGAGCGCGGAGAGGTAAGCGGGCAGCAGGGACCCGACCCGCGGGACCGGCAGGGGCCGCCGGACCCCGGCGGGTGGCCGCACGAGTGCGCCCGCAGCCCGGGCGAGGGGCTGCGGGACCCCTCGTGACACAGAATATGATTGCACTTGTATTTCTGTATGTGATAAAAACATCTGACAAACACACATAAAACCAGAGGGCAACAGATCATGTGAAAATATAATATTTGTGTCATTTTCAAAACTTTTGGCCATGACTGTAGAATGTGTGAGCACTGGTCCTCTTGATGTAAGGGGAGCAGTGTGCACCTTCAATCTGCATCCCATCCAATCAGCTGGTCTCGAATGGATATCCCGAGAGACACTCCTCACCTGTTTGTCTGATCTTTGTGTTTCTTGGCATTCCCTAGTGACTTCTGCATATTGTTTTTTTATATCGACCACGGCTCATCTTTTGACCTTGTCTCGTGACTACCTTGAACTTTGGCTTTGTCTGCAGCAGACACCAGATCCTATAGGGGTAGAGGGTACAAACCAGGGGACTCCTTAAAGGGGTTTTGCCACAAAATAAAATTGACATGGGAAGCTTGCAAATGATATAACAAACATTTTCACCATTCATTATTGTTAAAAACCTTTTTTTTTACAAATTTTGGCGCTAATAAAATTCTCGCTTCTGACGCTAAAAATCCTTTTTTTTTACGAATTTTGGTGCCAGAATCTGTTTATTTACGGATTTTGGTGCTAAATTCCTTTTCTTAACTTTATTAGCGCCAAAATATGTTAAGAAAAGGATTTTTGGCGACAAAAGTGAGATAGCTTTATTAGCGCCAAAATCCGTAAAAATTCGGGTCTTAGCACCAAAATCCGTTAAAAATGGACTTTAGTGCCAAAATCCGTTAAAAAAAACAAATTTTTGCCAACAAACGCGAGATAACTTTGTTAGCGCTAAAATCCATAAAGATGCGGATCTTAGCACCAAAATCCGTTAAAAATTTTACTTTAGGGCCAAAATCCATAAAAAAACGTATTTTTGGTGACAAACGCGAAATAACTTTATTAGCGCCAAAATCGTTATTTAAAACGACTACAAGATTACATATAAATGCAATAATGTGCTTTATATCCCCTTTTATAGAGTGGAGTTACATCCAATGGCTTAATTTATGCATATATTAAAAAACAGGCTTGAAGACAAGCAAAAACGCGAGTAAAAATGCGCGAAAAAACGCAAATCGCGGCAAAAAACTGCCGTTTTTCCAGCTGCTTTTGACAAGCAGTGGACAGAAAACTCAGTTTCATGAATGTTTTTAGTAATTCGTTTTCAGGTCGTTTTTTGTCCACTGCAGTGTAGACATAGCCTAAGGGTATGTCAGTAACATAAATAAACAAGCTTCGGTGCTGGAGATAACACTCAGCTAGGAGTGACATCACTATGGTCTGACAGGGCTGCTGGAGCAATGATATCAAAGAGAGAGCACTGAGAGATGGCCGTTAACCTAGAGAAACTAGTGTACACTAGCAATAGATAAAATCTCCTCTATCTCCTAAACAAAGCAAAAGTAGAACAGCAATGTATTTGGTAATATTCTTCATTTACCTTTGCCTACATGTCTAAAACCAATCATTGTAGTCAGAAAATCCTTTTAATGGGGAAAAATAAGGGACCTGTTACTATGGCAATGTTCACACGGCTTATTTCAGAACATATTTACGTCGTATTGCCGATCGTAAATACGTTCCGAAATCAGGTGCAAATCAGTTTCAAATAAGTGCCACTAAGTGTGGCACGTATTTTTAATGATTTCCGACGGTTCACCATCTCCATACATTATAGGTGGTGAATCCGTCCGGAAATAATTCACATGCACATTGTTTTTGCGGCCGGATTGCGGCCGCATTCCGCGGCCGCAATCCGGAACAGAAATAAGTGTCGTCTGAACGACAACACGTATTTCCCATTAAAATCAATGTAAAACGGCCAGTTACTTGTTTGTAACTGATTTCGCAACGGATTTCGTCCGTAAATACGGCTGCAAATCCGTTGCGAAATAAGCCGTGTGAACATGGCCTTACCAACACAGGTTTCACACATATTCCATATCAAGTAGACAGGACACAGAATAGCCTGACTGAAAAGTGCTCATTCAAAAGCTGCAGCAGGATCCAAGTACATTGGATCTGCAACAGATTTTTCTGATCGAAAAATCCATATTAAACAAGGTCTTACTGTGCCATTTTACTACCTTTGGCATGTCTCAAATTTTACAGGTAAACTTCAGCCATTACAAAATAAGTTAGTTGCATAATAGGCTCTGTAGCTACTAGTAAATTGTGTTATAAGGTTTTAAAATGTAGGTATGACATTCCCATGAAGGATGTTAAAGTTCGCAGATTTTTTTTAATCAAAGTAGTCAGAACTGTATCTTCTGGTAGTAAACCTAGGGCAGAAAGTTTATATTAAAAAACAGTGTTCTTAGGATGCAACTTGAAGTTCTTTTAACACAGATTTAGAAAGATCACTGTCTATTTGACATGCTTTTTGTCAGTTAGATGCCCTTCTTGGCCTTGAACAATTAGGTTGGATAAGTAAAACACCTCATTCCACCAGAAAACTTTGGTACACACTTCTATAGCCTCACAGCCAGACTACTGTAATGCCCTATATGCTATTGTAAGACAATCTATGCCACATCTCACCCAATGGATGGTGGATTCTTAAAGTCACACGCAGGTCTTCCGTGATTAAGTAGTTTAAAGGGGTTTTGCCACAATCTCATTTCATACCGCCTGTATCCAGCTCTTCAGCTCTGTGTGATCTGAAGGGGGCGTTTGTGATTTGTTTGTATTGCATATCATGTGACCCAGCAGAATGCACAGACCTCATTGAGGTTTCTTTTTTATTTATTTGCACTGTTTGACTAATTACTAAGGAGTACAGAGGACAGGAGTAGAATGACAGCACCTGGGGTTTGAACACTCGGTAGCTACCTGAGAGGAAAGGTGATGTCTGAGCATGTGCGACCAGGACTGAGGAGCTCTCAGCCCTGGTCGTATCCCCTGGAGCTCAGCTGAACACAAGGGATCACTAAAGGAGCAGCTAAAACAAAAAAGGTCCAGAATTTTTAACAATACTGAATGGTGAAAATGTTTGTTATATCATTTGCAAGCTTCCCATGTCAATTTTACTTTGTGGCAAAACCCCTTTAAGGAGTCCCCTGGTTTGTACCCTCTACCCCTATAGGATCTGGTGTCTGCTGCAGACAAAGCCAAAGTTCAAGCTAGTCATGAGACAAGGTCAAAAGATGAGCCGTGGTCGATATAAAAAAACAATATGCAGAAGTCACTAGGGAATGCCAAGAAACACAAAGATCAGACAAACAGGTGAGAGGAGTGTCTCTCGGGATATCCATTCGAGACCAGATGATCGGATGGGATGCAGATTGAAGGTGCACACTACTCCCCTTACATCAAGAGGACCAGTGCTCACACATTCTAGATAGAGCCCATAGAGGCCCGGGATGGGTCACAGAGAGAAGAAAACTGCAAAGAGCAGCACAGAGGTAAGCAGCCACACCTGCGGTCGCAGGTATAAGTCACACCACAGCTCATGACACTATTCCTAGCCCATCCTAAAAAAAAATACACCACCTTCCGTTAGCTCAAAATGCTGCAGCAAGGCTAACAACAACCTCAACATGTCCCCATATAACAAATCCTTCATTCAATGTGCTTGAAGGCTCTTAAAATGGAAAATAATTTGTTTGCGGACCTTTAAAGCCATAAACATAAAGCCCAAGCTACTAGACAGACCTACTGAAGCCGCAAACTCAATACCCTCGGATTAGCTAAACTTTTCATACACAGGATTCACAATAAAACATTAAGAGCCAGAGCCTTCTGTCACGCAGCCCCCAGTCTCTGAAAATCATTACCTGGATAAATCAGAGAGATAGCATTCTTTGACACATTTAAAACAGGACTCAAAACAAGCCTATTCAGTTTGACATTCGAGGCCAAATAATACACTTGCTCTCTATACAGGACATTACAACATATTGATCAGCTTTTTACCCTGTCTGTGATTGGACTCCCTTGTGAAAAAGCACACTGCAAATGTTTATTGCTGTTGTAATTAGAGTGATACTGGGCTAAATCCCTTCATGATCTGTGTAAGCTTGATGATATATCTTGGTGTGATACTCCTTGAAAAAGATGACATACAAATTGTGCTGTGAAGAAAGTAAAACCTAGGGAGAGGGAGAGACCAGAGCACACACCCTAGTGTATTATTGCAAATAAAAGTCAAGATGTAGGAAACATAGTTACAGAACTGCTTACCTGATTTTTTTTTCTGTACTTAAAGGCCATGTCCCCACTGCACGGGTTTTCGGCCGGATTTTCAGCCGGTTTGCGGTTTTTCAGACCGCCTGAAAAGCCGGCCGAAATTGAGCACAATTGTGCTCTATGGAAAACCCATGCAGCAGTCCCCACTGCACGGGTTTTCCGCCCGGCAGTTTTGTCGCCAGCGGTCCGGCGGCAAAACATAGAACATGCACAATCTTCCGTCCGGTTTCCGGATGGAATATGTGTATGTCTATGGGAGGGGGGAGGGCTATTCTCCGCTCACCGTGGGGACAGCCGCAAAACAGGACAAATACCGGCCGGCAAACCGGCCGGTATTTGTCCTGTGCCGTGTGAACGGCCCCAAATGGTACAACTCACTACAATATGCTTGATTATTATCCAGCTGCCACACAACAGCACAAACAGTCCACCGAGGTTAATGTATGTTAGAAGTTCTATTGAATGCAATGTTCAAATGAAATATTGGAGTATCTGGGCACTTTGATAATGTATTAAAAGTATTTAAACTTATTTAAAAAAATGCTCTATTTCCAAAACATGAAACTGTAAAAGTTCATTAAATGTGTCAGTTTATTGGCACTCTAATGCATTATAGATACAAGTTAATAAGGTAGTATTACCTCGATCCCAAAACAAGTTGGCACGGAGCCGGTACCCGTTTACTTAAAGGGCTTGTCTCATTACAAGGATTGCTTTTTATGTTAAAGATCTTGCAAAAACAGGTCACTTTGCAATATGTGTCCATTAACAGTGTCCTACCTATTCTGAGATATCACCTCTTGTATGGGCTGCATCAGCTGTAGCTACAGACCTGTTCAATCCCTCATGATAGACTGCCAGCGCTCGTTGCTATAGCTACAGACCTGGCTTCTACTGCAGCCTAGTAGAAGCCAGTAAACACACCCCTGAATTCAAAGTGAAACCAAGAAAACAGGACTGAGGTAAGATGAATCAATGTAGTGAGACAACCCCTTTAAATACAAACTACTGTCTGAAACAAATTTTTAAGAACGGTAAATATAGAAATCCAATTACTAGTTTAATACAGTTTTTTCCTTCTGATGTTTTCCATTTATTTAATTTAAAAACTTTATTAAAAAATCAAACATCAGGGATTCTTTTGTATTTTCTGCCCTGTGTATTCCCTTCAAAAAGATGTATTTTGTTGCTAGTTTTACCTTTTTTCAGTAAGCTGCCTGTTCTTTTCCTGGATGCAATTTATTGTATTTATTATTATGGAGATTGTCCATTTTATTGTGGTATAATTTAGCTTTTTCCTTAATAGTCTATATCATTATTCAGAAATTGATCTAGAGCTGGGCTAGTCATAGACAACCAAATCATTTAATTGGGCTCTCCAGTTTAGAACACTAATTTAAACATGTAGGCAAAGGTAAATAAAAACTTTTGCCAAATACATTGCTGTTCTGATTTTGCTTTATTTCAGAGCTAAAGCAAGACTTATCTCCTGATTATGTACACAAGTTTCACTAGGTTACCAACCACCTTTCTCTGCTCTAACAGGTTCTAAAGACTTGGTCGGGATAGTTATGTCAGTCCCTGTGTCTTATCAGCAGAACGAGTGCTTGTTTATCTTTCTTACTGACAAGAGTTATCTCTTTTGAGCTCTGTAGCCTTGGGGCAATATATAGCAGAACTGGTATTCATAAAAGTTCCATTTCTTTCATTGTAAATCCTCATTAAAAAACAGACATTTCACCGTACTTTACAGTATGTCTATATACGAACAGATTAGAAAGCTCATACTCAGAGTTGTAGTAGCGGCCATCCATGCCGTTCAATAATGTTCCATAGTATCGCTCTCAAATTGGTGAGCAGGAGAAACCGACATCCATGGCAGGACGAGACGCAAACCATGCGACATTTCGGGGAACGCTCCTCACCTTCTTCAGGCACGAAGGGGAGGAGCGATCCCTGAAACGTTGTACAGTGTGCGTCTCGTCCTGCCTTGGATGTCAGTTTAAAAATGGAGTTTGTATTAATGATATTGTGGAGGGAATCAATAGCACGGTCTATTTTTGCAGATGACACCAAACTATGTAGGTTAGTGCAATCAATGGAAGATACTTATAAATTGCAAGCTGACCTGGACACACTGAGTGTTTGGGCTTCCACTTGGCAAATGAAGATCAATGTGGAAAAATGTAAGGTTCTGCATCTAGGTATGAATAATGTGCAGGCATCATATGTCCTAGGGGGAAACACTTGGAGAATCGCTTGGTGAGAAAAATCTGATCCTTCTTGTAGATCAGACTACAGAACAGCATACAGTGTCAATCAGCTTCCTCTACTGCAAGTAAGATATTTGCGTGTATTAAAAGAGGCATGGACTCGCGGGACAAGGATGTAATTCTACAGCTGTATAAAGCATCGGTGCGATCTCACTTAGAATGGGCTGTTCAGTTTTGGGCTCCAGTTTATAGAAAACATGTAATGGAGCTAGAGAAAGTGCAATGACGAGCAACCAAACATATAAGGGGAATGGAGCATCTTAGTTATGAGGAGAATTTAGTAGAATTGAATTTATTTAGTCTTGAGAAAAGACGGCTTTGGGGGGACATGATTAGTTTATATAAATATATGAATGGTCCCTACAAAAAGAACGGGGAAAAATTATTTCATGTAAAGCCCCCTCAAAAGATAAGGGGACATTCCCTTTGGCTAGAGAAAACATGATTCAATCTCCAGAGGTGAAGGGTGTTCTTCACTGTAAGAACTGTAAATCTGTGGAATAGCTGCCTGAGGAGCTGGTTACAGCAGGAACAGTTGGGAGTTTCAAGAAAGGTTTAGATACCTAACTGAAACAAAAGAATATTGATAAGTATGCAGTTATGTAAAATTCTGGATCCTGGCTGGTGAAGGCTCTGGAGTCAGAGTGGGGTCTCCCCTGGAGCAGATTGGTTCTTGCCTTTTGGGTTTCAGAGCATTCACCAGTTTGCAGGCTGGGCTTGAAGTCCTTGTCTCTCTCCCTTAACCCACATTTTCCCCACGCTTGGTTGAACTTGATGGACATGTGTCTTTTTTCAACCATACTAACTATGTAACTATCACAAAAAAAGGCAAAAAAAATTAGAGTAACTGAAGGACACAAGGACGCACAAGGACGCATTGTAACGTTCATAACCTCCATGCAATAAAAAACTTAATGATAGTCATTCTGGTTAACTGATAAAGATATTATTTCCATGTTACTTTTGTCATTTTATTGTACTGCTCCTAGTCTTTATGTCATGTTTTGTTATTTTGTTACATGTTTCCTGTTTTTTATTGTTCTGTGTGCAGTAGATACAATGGTCTGAATCAATTAAAACAATCTCTGTTTATACAATTTTCCTTTAACTCACAGTAATCAACACTAATTATTATTTGGTCCAAAACATAAAGTAACAGCAGAACAATAATAACTCAAAATTGCACGAATCAGCCGCCTGCTAAATACATGTCAGGACCTTTAGTAATCTCTATAGATACAAGGAAATCTCTCCCTGGATGTTGTGTTCTTTATTGTGGCAACTGTGCATGAACTGCCATTAACATTTCGTGTTTCCACCCACAGATAGATAAAACAGAAGATAAATCTTTGGAAGAACGTGGGCGAATTCTTATATCCCTGAAATACAGCTCCCAAAAGTCAGGACTTCTGGTAGGAATTATTAGATGTGCACATCTAGCAGCAATGGATGCAAATGGTTACTCTGACCCCTATGTGAAAACGTAAGTTTAGTGCTTGTTTATTATCAGTAAAGTCAGACTTCTGTAAAGACACCAGTGCATACTGATAACAGTATTGCAATTGCTAGATTGCGTCCATGATGTTTGTAAAATGACTTTTATTGAGTTATATGGTCTCATCATCCAATGACTGATTTTGTTTGCATTTATGAGCCAATATCTATTACATATATCTGGTTAAAGGGGATTTTCCATAAAAGGCATTCATGACATATTCACAGGATAGGTGAAAAATATCCGATTATTGGTAGGACCCCTACTATCACTAAAACCGGAGCCCCAGAGTACCCCTTTCTTCCTCACTATGCTCGAGTGGTGAGGGCTTAAATCAAGCAGCTCTCTAAATTGCACTTTGCTGCTCAATGTTTAAAAGTCAAGAATTGCCAAGCGCTGTACTCAGCTATATTCACCAGTTCCATAGACTTTTAATAGCACAGCAGTGCTCATGCTCTTTGGCAAAGAGACAAATGTCTATCGTTGGAAAATCTCTTTACATTTATTTTTAATAGTTCACCTATTGCCCCCACTATCCTGAAAAAACCTCTCCTGCTTCAGTACCTCTGCTCCAGTGACATCCACCAATCCCCCACTGATGATGTAGATTAACGTACATTGCTCACATGACCATGAGCCAATCACTGCCCCAGCAGTCACAACGCTGCAACCAGTGATTGGCTGTAGAGTCATGTGAGTAATGTACATGACATCATCAATGGAATCTGGCAGGGAACACCAGAGCAGTAGTGGTGACAGAGCAGGTAAAACCATTTTTTAATTATTTTTATTATCATTATTATTAGACAGTAGGTAAGCTTTTTAAAACTGTTAGAAAACCCCCCTAATCTTGGAAAATGACAAACATGACAATCCCTATGCTGGCACAACACAATAAGCTAAAGGGGGGTTACTGTTTCAGAAAACAAAGCTTATTCATTGCATAATGCAAAGTTATACTATTTTCCAGTATCCTTTCTATATTAATTCCTCAAGGTTTTTAAGATCTGTGCTTGCTGTCATTAAATAAGAACCTTCATTTTTAATTCCCTTTGATAAAACGTTGTCCTGATCATGTAATGGGCACGCACTTTAGAGAACAGTTATCAGAGCTGTGCCTTCTGTGTGTCCAATTTAAACCTAAAATTGAATAATTTGTCATCATACAATGAATTGTTACCATTATCTGTCATACTCTAAGAATCACTGAGCTACATTATACCTCGTAATGCTAAGAGCTGGTTGTCTTTTTTACATTATGTTTCATTTAAATGAGTCGCTCATATTTCAATGCTGGAAAGTGCTCTCTGGGTAAAAGACACAGTATGGGACCAATGGAAACGGATCACTTCACATTCAAATACTATAATGTATGAGTTGTCTTCTATAACAGAGAAATAATAGTGACTGCTGTTAGTCTAGTGCTATACTCCTCAAAGTCCTAATGACTGAAGCCTTTCTTGAGGGTGACAGAGATGAAAGGGATCAAGAATAAAGCAAACAAGTCACCAGTTGAGCAGCATAATTTTTTTGCTATGAGCTCAGATTTCACATAACACATTTTACTATGCTTACATGCTTCATTGAACTTAGGTGGCAGCTTGTGGCCCTAGTCCTAAAACAAGTGCTTTTATTTAAAAGAATATCTGCGACATTGTCTTCATTTGCCGATAATTAGAGCTCGAGGGATACTGAAGCTCTACAGTGTCACCCTGAGGAAAGTCTGAGTCATTCCTAACATATGGAGACACATGCAAAATAGTAGCCTTGTCCTTTGAATATCCAGACAAAGCCTGCCTCACTAAAATACCACAGGGAGATGCTGCAAAGTACTCATAGGACGGAACAAGGGATTTAATGCAATGCTGGCACACTTAATTTGCACAAATGGATAAATCCACTTGACATCATCTAAGCTGATGTTTATGTATGTGCTTGTCAACTGGGATTTTTGTTACAGTTCATAAGCATTTCAATGTAGATACGTCTGTTGCAATGTCTTCTGCTTTAAACAAAGATGACAAGTACTGACATTTTACTGGTCCCAGCAGCGGTCGTTAAATAAAAGGCTAATTGAATGGCTTTATAATGCAAAGCGGAAAAGAATATAACCTAAATATATCTCTTTTTAAAGTAAATGTCCACTCATAAATATCATTTTGTTTCTAATCTAAATTAATCCCAAGTTTTGGGTTGAATTATTTGTGAATTATCTTTATAGTGGCCGTGCCTATGTTTTCCTGTTATAACTACCGTGCAGATTTAAACATAAAATCCTAATTGCATTTAGCCACTAAAAGGAGCTTAGAAGCTTATTATTTATGCACTGAAATTAGTAATAAAACAGTATGCAATAAGCTCCCCCTGGTGGCAGCTGTAGGTAACCATAATGTTGTTACTTTCCTCTCTGTATATAAATGGAGTAAGTTCCCCCTGGTGGCAGCTGTAGGTAACCATAATGTTGTTAATTTCCTCTCTATATATAAATGGAGTAAGTTCCCCCTGGTGGCAGCTGTAGGTAACCATAATGTTGTTACTTTCCTCTCTGTATATAAATGGAGTAAGTTCCCCTTGGTGGCAGCTGTAGGTAACCATAATGTTGTTACTTTCCTCTCTGTATATAAATGGAGTAAGTTCCCCCTGGTGGCAGCTGTAGGTAACCATAATGTTGTTACTTTCCTCTCTGTATATAAATGGAGTAATCTCCCTCTGGTGGCAGCTGTAGGTAACCATAATGTTGTTACTTTTCTCTCTGTATATAAATGAACTAAGCTCCCCCTGGTGGCAGCTGTAGGTAACCATAATGTTGTTACTTTCCTCTCTGTATATAAATGGAGTAAGATCCCCCTGGTGGCAGCTGTAGGTAACCATAATGTTGTTACTTTCCTCTCTGTATATAAATGGAGTAAGTTCCCCCTGGTGGCAGCTGTAGGTAACCATAATGTTGTTACTTTCCTCTCTGTATATAAATGGAGTAAGTTCCCCCTGGTGGCAGCTGTAGGTAACCATAATGTTGTTACTTTCCTCTCTGTATATAAATGGAGTAAGCTCCCACTGGTGGCAGCTGTAGGTAACCATAATGTTGTTACTTTTCTCTTTGTATATAAATGAACTAAGCTCCCCCTGGTGGCAGCTGTAGGTAACCATAATGTTGTTACTTTCCTCTCTGTATATAAATGGAGTAAGCTCCCCCTGGTGGCAGCTGTAGGTAACCATAATGTTGTTACTTTTCTCTCTGTATATAAATGAAGTAAGCTCCCCCTGGTGGCAGCTGTAGGTAACCATAATGTTTTTACTTTCCTCTCTGTATATAAATGGAGTAATCTCCCCCTGGTGGCAGCTGTAGGTAACCATAATGTTGTTACTTTCCTCTCTGTATATAAATGGAGTAAGCTCCCCCTGGTGGCAGCTGTAGGTAACCATAATGTTGTTACTTTCCTCTCTGTATATAAAAGGAGTAAGATCCCCCTCTTGGCAGCTGTAGGTAACCATAATGTTGTTACTTTCCTCTCTGTATATAAATGGAGTAATCTCCCTCTGGTGGCAGCTGTAGGTAACCATAATGTTGTTACTTTTCTCTCTGTATATAAATGAAGTAAGCTCCCCCCTGGTGGCAGCTGTAGGTAACCATAATGTTTTTACTTTCCTCTCTGTATATAAATGGAGTAATCTCCCCCTGGTGGCAGCTGTAGGTAACCATAATGTTGTTACTTTTCTCTCTGTATATAAATGAAGTAAGCTCCCCCTGGTGGCAGCTGTAGGTAACCATAATGTTTTTACTTTCCTCTCTGTATATAAATGGAGTAAGCTCCCCCTGGTGGCAGCTGTAGGTAACCATAATGTTGTTACTTTCCTCTCTGTATATAAATGGAGTAAGCTCCCCGTGGTGGCAGCTGTAGGTAACCATAATGTTGTTACTTTCCTCTCCGTACATAAATGGAGTAAGTTCCCCCTGGTGGTAGCTGTAGGTAACCATAATGTTGTTACTTTCCTCTCTGTATATAAATGGAGTCAGATCCAACCAGTGAGGAAGCTGGAGGTAACCATAATGTTTTTACTTTCCTCTGTGTATATAAATGGAGTAAGTTCCCCTTGGTGGCAGCTGTAGGTAACCATAATGTTGATACTTTCCTCTCTGTATATAAATGGAGTAAGCTCCCTCTGGTGGCAGCTGTAGGTAACCATAATGTTGTTACTTTTCTCTCTGTATATAAATGAAGTAAGCTCCCCCTGGTGGCAGCTGTAGGTAACCATAATGTTTTTACTTTCCTCTCTGTATATAAATGGAGTAATCTCCCCCTGGTGGCAGCTGTAGGTAACCATAATGTTGTTACTTTTCTCTCTGTATATAAATGAAGTAAGCTCCCCCTGGTGGCAGCTGTAGGTAACCATAATGTTTTTACTTTCCTCTCTGTATATAAATGGAGTAAGCTCCCCCTGGTGGCAGCTGTAGGTAACCATAATGTTGTTACTTTCCTCTCTGTATATAAATGGAGTAAGTTCCCCTTGGTGGCAGCTGTAGGTAACCATAATGTTGTTACTTTCTTCTCTCTGTATATATTTTGAGTTTGTTCCCCCTGGTGGCAGCTGTAGGTAACCATAATGTTGTTACTTTCCTCTCTGTATATAAATGGAGTAAGTTCCCCCTGGTGGCAGCTGTGGGTAACCATAATGTTGTTACTTTCCTCTCTGTATATAAATGGAGTAAGCTCCCACTGGTGGCAGCTGTAGGTAACCATAATGTTGTTACTTTTCTCTCTGTATATAAATGTAGTAAGCTCCCCCTGGTGGCAGCTGTAGGTAACCATAATGTTTTTACTTTCCTCTCTGTATATAAATGGAGTAAGCCCCCCCTGGTGGCAGCTGTAGGTAACCATAATGTTGTTACTTTCCTCTCTGTATATAAATGGAGTAAGCTCCCCCTGGTGGCAGCTATAGGTAACCATAATGTTTTTACTTTCCTCTCTGTATATAAATGGAGTAAGCTCCCCCTGGTGGCAGCTGTAGGTAACCATAATGTTGTTACTTTACTCTCTGTATATAAATGGATTGGGAATGTATACCAAATGATATGAGCAATGACCACTAGATTACTATAAAGACATATAAAGAAGACAATCACAACAGAATGTTGAAATATGAGATATGTGTTAAAAGGTGAAAAGCCAATTGTACTACATCTTTTAACACTCATGCAAGACTTCTTGACTTGTCTTAAATTTAATGATCAAGTTCTAAGGATTCTTTATTCTTATGTAAAAGAGCTGTGCATATTCTTGCTATGGAAGATTTGAAGTTATTAAAACAATAGCATGCTGTTAAAACATACAAATCTATTTCACTGTAGACTAACATTAACCTTGCTAATCAATTTTAGACTTAAAGTCTATCGAAAATGATGATTCCTTTTGCTAAATCAAGCTTTTCATGCTGATGTTAGAAATTTAAATATATTTCTGATATATTTGGATATGACTGCACACATTTAGACATTTAGGGAGAATATAGTGTAGCTATAAGGTATATGTAGAGGAACTTTATAAGATTTTCTCCCTGTCCAGTTTTACAGGCAGCTTTAGGCTCACACTTCCTTGTTCTACTGTGGGTGGGTCTACAGCAGTGATTGATATATTAGCTCTGCTATTCCCAGCTGATCCTGTTAGAGTGGCATGAGTTCTGGAGGTTTGTATACAGGATTGCACATGGTTACAGAGCTCTAATGGGGCAAGCTTGACAGTAAGTAATCTAAACAAGCTCCCATCTTGCAGATAACAAACATATCAGCAGAAAGAGTTGGCCGTTAACTAGGGAAGTTTGTGTACAAAAGCAAGACATAAAGTCTGCTCCTAAAACTGAAGAAAAGCAAAATCAGAACAGCAATTGGGGTAATAGTCTTTATTTATATTTGCCTACTTGTTTAAATCTAATCAATGAAATGGGAATACTGCTTTAATATAAAGTAAATTCACTATTCCTGTTTCAGCTTAACATAACATTGTATTTTCCTAATAATTTTCCTAGTCGTCTTTCCATATATATAAGTTAACAGTCCCACCATCATTGGAGAGTTATCTAATTCATAGTGTATAAAAGTGTATTTTTATAGACTGTACTATCTGGTAGCCATTTAGATCTTCATAATATGCTAGCAGGAGAAGTGTCTCATAGTTGATATTAAATAAGACATACAATGGTGTCCATAACCTGTCCCTGCCATACTTTCCCTCATGTAATTATGGATTATTAAAAGACCTCTTGTTGAATTCTTATTTTGTTTGCTCTTGGAACATACCTTAAACCATGAGACAGTGGGAAAGCCACTGGAATCCAGGATTGTTCCACTTAATCCAGGATAGGTTGTGGTTAAAAGCAATAGTCATTTTATCAAGGACACAAGCCCCAGATTAAAATGGCTAGCAATGCCCGTGCTTGCTGCCCAAACACTACCATCTGAAAAGCTTCTTGCCTCACCTTCTATCTTCCTCCTTTTGTCCTTGAAGATTGTAAGCCATTGGAGCTAAGGTCCTCTCTCCTTCTGTACCACTCTGTTAAGCTATTGGAGTCAGGGTCTTCTCTCCTTTGTAACTCATTTAGTCATAATTGTTATTGTCTTAATTTGTATCTTAACCCCTTTCCATATATACACCAGACTGAAATTGATGGTGCTTTGAAATAAAGGATAATAAAAAATTGGTTGGTTCAGGTCATAGAAAACTCTTGAAGAAGCAACAGGGTTAGTATGTCACAGCAGTGTTGGTCAATTAGATAAACTGGAAGTACACTAATAAATAACATGCAAAGTAAATTTTTTCGGGACCAGCGAAAAAATTTGTGGATATTTTTGCACTTTAATACATTTTGAAGACTTTTTATTACTGAATAATCGCTGGTCCCAAAAAGATTTACTTTGCATGCTATTTATTGCGAGAGGTCAGAAGCCAAGGAACCATGCAAACTAAACCAGTGCAAGTCCATTGAAGGCACAGGTGCGAGAATATCAGCTTAATTGGTGAGTGGTGTTTATTTCTATACAGACTTTATGGTTCGTTTCCAAATACACTAAGGTAACTTTTACAACTAGGCTTCAGTCATGCTAGAAATACAGGGAGATACAGTGTTAGATTGAAGTTTTTTGGGCCCACTAGAGGAAATTATTTAAAGGGTACACACTCTATCTATATAGGGCATGTGCATGTCCACTTGTAAGCACTTCCAATCAATCCACTTTAAACATGCAGAGTTTAATAAGATTTCTGTGATTAGTCCTAATAACAACTCCAAATCATGTTGTCTTCTGCCAGACCTTTGGGGCCCTGAAATATTAGGGCTAAATTATTGTGTTAGAGCTTGGGCCAACCAGAGAATCCCTTGACACCCTGACCCTAGGAAATGTAATTCTAAACTGTACACTTGATGGAGTTCTGTTTTCATGTGATTTGAGAAGGTTTCATGTGTTCTTTCCATTATTAGAGTGTTTTCCAGTAATACCATAAGAGCTGGCTTTGCAAATACTGCACAAAATGTGGCACAATCAGGGCTGTGCACAGTTAATTGCAGGTGCACCTCATTAAACCCATAGTTTGTGAAACATTTAATTACCATTTTTATTACTTTATAAAATAAGTAGTTTATTTATGGAAGGCAAAATTCCACATTAATGTAGCCTCTTCATCTGTACAGGAACTCGTCTAACTTGCAGAAATTAAATGCCTGCACTGATTACAGAATAATGAATATTGACAGAAAGCTTTTTTTTCTCTGACTGTTAATGAATCTAGCATGCATTTATAATATCACAAACAGAGGGTACATAATTTCAAGTGAATACAACGAATCTTTGGATCTCTGCAGGGTTTCTTAAATCACAAGGGATACAAAATGGATAATTATACTTCAAAGTTTTTTTTCTTTCAGTCTTATAATTCTGACTCTCAAAGGCTTTTTCATTTTATCCCATATTACTGCATAACATTATATATTAATTCTGTTCCTGGAGGGATAAATTGTGTGTTATGTACACACCAAACCATGTACTAATAAGTAGCAGAATATAATTCTTACTTACTTCTACATATTGAATAACATCCAAGCAGTCAAACCATTGAGGACCATGAGAAATATTCATTTGGGGTACTTTAGTAAATCAAATCATTGTAATATCCCACATCTCTGCAGAGATATCAGAATTTATACTGACAGGACCTAAATGTAAGGCTGCTATAGTCTTATAATACTTATATTTAAAAGTAAATATATGAGTTGTACACAGGCTCTGAAGATGTATATTAAAGGGGTTTTGCCAGGACATGAGTTACTTATCTCCTTATCAGCACAGAGTAGAAAATAAAAAAATCAAGCTGAGTCATGAACTCTGCAGAAATATAAGTGATTACACTGAAGTTACATTTAGGGACATACAGGGGACGTCACTTTTCCTTCTCTTCTCTATCTGGCCCAGACCACCATGATGACTTCTCATGGCCATGACTCATCTCTGCAGAATTTACCACACAAACATTTTCGAATCCTCACTTTTCCAGCACCTATATACCTACCAACCTACTGGGGGGGGGGTTTATATAACTCCTTTCCTAATGGGGGCTTATATAGGAAAGCATGGTGATGTCCTATCCCCACAGCAACTGACTTTTCTATGTTAAAAAAGCCAGGTGCCTGCAGTGGAGATGGGGAGTCGCCTATCGTTCTTTTATAGACCCCCATTAGGTAGGTTTATAGACTCCCTCCCAGTAGGTAGGTATATAGGTCTACTCAGTAGGTAGGTATATAGGTTATATGTCCCCCAGTAGGTAGGTATATAGGGTCCCCAGTATATATAGGCAGGAGATATGGCCCACATGAAATAAAGACAGGCGATATATTCCCTAGTAGATAAAGACAGACAATATGGCCCCCAGTAGATATAGGCGGGTAATAGGACCCCCAGTAGATATAGGTAGGTAATAGGGCCCCCAGTACAGATAGGTAGGTAATAGGGCCTCCAGTAGATATAGGCAGGTAATAGGGCCCCCAGTAGATATAGGCAATAGGGCCCCCAGTAGATAAATGTAGGTAATAGGGCCCCAAGTAGATATAGGCAGGTAATAGGGACCCCAGTAGGTATAGGCAGGTTATATGGCCCCCAGTAGATATAGGCAGGTATTAGGGCCCCAAGTAGATATAGGCAGGTGATATGGCCCCCAGTATAGATAGGCAGGCAATACGGCCCCCAATAGATATAGGTAGGTAATAGGCCAAATATAGATATAGGTGGGTAATAGAGCATATTAAAAATAAAAAAATAACAGTACTCATATTTATCCCTCTGCCTGAAGCGCAGCTGGGATCCATCTTCTTCCCGGCACAGGCAGTGTGACGTCATCATGTCACGCAGGCAGCATGAGGACATACTCACGCCGCCTGTGGTGGATACTCCGGAGTGCCGCGAACCTGCTTATGGTTCACCGGAGTACTCAGCGGAGCAGTGAGCACTCGCTCTCTGCTCTGCAGAAGCTCTCAATTGTATGTGCGTCCAGCAGACACACATACAGTTGAAGAGACCGTCGGCACTACAGGCCCACGGCAGTGGCCTGGAACCCCAATTCAAGCCCCGAATAAGACTGCCCAGCTCTGAACCACTGTCCTCTGCTCCAATTGCTGTTAGTAAGTCTTGCCGGCAGGACTCAAAAATAAACAAATAGTTCCCTAGTTACTCTAATGTGATTACTTCTATTTCCTTTCAAAGTACAGGCTGGCAAGATTGAATTCAGCCAGATCTTTCTCTGCTCAGGTCACGTCTCCTATAGGGGAGTGTTCCTGAGCTGAGCCTGTCTTCAAAGCATACCCACTGGCCGTGATGTAACGTTCAGTGAGGCAATATGAACATTTAACGTCACATATTTTCAAGGGATAGGGGAGAGGGGCTCTTTGTCTAGTTCTGCATAGCAGGATTAGTGTCACGGATCACGTCGCGGCCCGTGGCTTGGACCGCGGACGTGTTCCCTGCCCCTGTTTCTGCGTCCGCTGTGTCTCCCTGTGCGGGGCTCACAGCGGCTGTGTCATTGTACTCTGTACCTGCTCCTGTGTCCCCTGTGGCTCAGTGCTACTCACCAGGCCGCACTTCCACACGTGTACGTTCTCTGTGGCTTTCCCAGCGCGTGTGCGTACTCCCTAGGGCGTGCGCCAGCCTTCTGACATTTAAAGACACAGTGCTCCTGTTTCCTGCCCACTTACCTGTGACCTCTGCCTTCATAAGGAACTTCCTCCCTGTATTCTGAGTCAGTTCATTGGTGTTCTTCCCTGGAGCTAGACCTCTGAAGCTCCTGCTGAGTTAACCCCCTGGTTTCCAGTGTTCCTGAGTTTCTGCATTTAACCCTGTACTGTCCAGCGCACCCGTGCTCCCTGCTGTTTCCTGACGTACTGTCCTCCAGTTTCTCCCTGCTGACTCCTGCTGCTGAAATACTTTGTTACCTATCTGGGACTCTGTCATTTGTTTTACTGCTACATCATCCATTTACCAGTCTCCAGTGTCCGGCTATCAGCCCTGCACTTCGGCTACCCACCGCGTGTATTACCATCTGTGCCCGCGGTGGGCCCAGAGGATCCCATATACCTTGACGTTTCTAACCCTGTGGTTAGAAAACATGACAACTAGTAAATAATTTTTAATAAGTATGAATTACAGAGTTTAATACAGTACATTTGTGATCCTTATAACAAATAAAAAGATAATCCCTGAGAACCCCTTAAATTTATCAAACCTGTGGTGCAGGTTAGCAGGTCTGAAAGAGCAGCAAATGATGCTACATTCTAAAGAGATTCCAAAACAGATGTATGAGGGTCATTATCTTGAAATGGAGAAAAGTTAGAACACTGGTGAACTTCTTAGGACTGGAGTGGATGTTATTGGTATTAGTGGGTGATGGGTTTAATACTGTTTGGTTTGGTATTGCTGGGATGGGGGGACATGGGACTTTATTGTTGTTGGTGAGGGTGTTATTGCTATTGGTGGGTAGTGGGTTTGCTATTGTTGAGTTTGGTATTTATAGGATGTGGAGGGAGTTAAAAAAAATTACATTTAAATTATGTATAGTGCGGACTGGTATTTATGTATAGGCAGTCCTCTGCGAGCTCTGACGGTCTCCTTTTTACCAACTAGTTATTTAATGGGATTTCTGAAAACAGCCAAGGCAGATCCTTAGTTAATTTTCTTTCTACTCTTTGTATGTTGATCAGGAATAATAATTGCTACATAAACCTAAATTATTATGTACCGGTATATGAAATAAAGTGCTATTGTCTCATAGCTGATATCAGGAACAAATATATGTTATCAGAAAAAAACTTGGAAATATGTGCTCAATGAAGCTGCAAAACATTTCACAACACTTAAAAAAAAAGTCAGTTGCAAAGAGAACAAAGTTTTCAGTGTTGAATTATGTTTTCTTTATAAAAACAAGTGTTACTGCAATGGGCTCTGTGGACTCATTTTTATTTTATGTGTCTCAAACTGTCAGAGGAGAGGAACGCAATCTTCTCCTCTGGCAGCTTTAGGCAGGCTCTATTGATGAGCTTGTTGCCCTATTGCACTGCCTCAAGGCTTTGCCATATTCAAACATTAAAATGGCACATTGGGGCAAATATTTTTAAAGTGTTTACGAACTTACAAATAGCTCCAACTGTGGAAGCAATGATTTGTTATTCACGTGTATTTATATGTTAAAGATCTTGCAAAAACAAGTCACTTTGCATATATGTTTATTAACAGTGCCCTACCTACGCCTACATATCCCCTCTTGTATGGGCTGCATCAGCCCCTCAGGTCGTTGTAGCTATAGACCTGATTGATCTATCCTGACAGGCTGCCAATGCTGGTCGCTTTTACAATAGACCTTTTCGATCTCTCCTGATAGGCTAGCAGCATTGGTCGCTATAGCTACAGACCTAGTGTCCTCAGCAGCTCATCACCGCAGGCCAGTAGTAACCAGTAAATACAGCCCTGAATTCAAAAATAAGATGAATTGCTGTAGTGAGACCAGGGTAGTTCCTAGGCTAAATTTCACTCAGGGCGAGGTGAAGAAATTTGTGCCGGCCCCCGGTAACATAATGCGCCACTATGCGACACATTGCATCACCATCACCCAAAGCCAAAATATACAAAAAGCTTTACCACAATGTGCTACGTATAAAACTACTAAATAAGTCATACAGTTACCAAATAACACTGCTACACAAAACCCGAATCCCAAGACCACTAAGACCACATATCACCAACACACAGTGACCGAATAATCCCTCCACACCGTGACCACATATCACCACCATATAGTGACCGGATAATACAAACTGACCATTACTGAATACAAACCATTATACTACAACCTATATTACCCCCATACAGTGACCATACAGTATTGGATACCCGCTGAACACAGGCTCTGCAGACATATAAATGATTACAGTAAAGTTATATCTAGTGACTCACAGGAGACGTCTCTGAAGAGCTGTTCTCTTTCTCTTCTTCTTCATCTGTCCCAGACGCCATGACGACTACTCCCGACTCTTCACTGTAAAATTTACAAAACAAATATCTTAAGACTCCTCAATTTATCAGCACTTCCCAATTCCAATTCCTATCTCTATACAAACTCCCCATCTATAGCACCTCATATGGTAGCCATGGAATATGCCCCCTGTAGCCAGGTAGTAGCCCCTGTAGCCAGTGATGCCCCCTGTAGCCAGAAGATGCCCCCCTGTAGCCAGTGATGCCCCCTGTAGCCAGTGATGCCCCCTGTAGCCAGAAGATGCCCCCCTGTAGCCAGTGATGCCCCCTGTAGCCAGTGATGCCCCCTGTAGCCAGTAGATGCCCCCCTGTAGCCAGTAGATGCCCCCTCTTGTAGCCAGTGATGCCCCCTATAGCTAGGTAGTAGCCCCTATAGCCAGTGATGCCCCCTGTAGCCAGAAGATGCCCCCCTGTAGCCAGTGATGCCCCCTATAGCCAGGTAGTATCCCCTGTAACCAGTGATGCCCCCTGTAGCCAGTAGATGCCCCCCTGTAGCCATTGATGCCCCCTGTAGCCAGTGATGCCCCCTGTAGCCAGTGAATGCCCCCTGCAGCCAGTGAATGCCCCCTGTAGCCAGTGCTGCCCACTGTAGCCAGTGATGCCCCCTGTAGCCAGTGATGCCCCCTGTAGCCAGTAGATGCCCCTCTGTAGCCAGTAGATGCCCCTCTGTAGACAGTAGATGCCCCTGTAGCCAGTAGATGCCCCCTTGTAGCCAGTAGATGCCCCCTCTTGTAGCCAGTGATGCCCCCTCTTGTAGCCAGTAGATGCCCCATTTGTAGCCAGTATTGCCCCCGTAAGCAGTGTGTGCGCCCTTGTAGCCAGTGATACCCCTCTTGTAGCCAGTGATGCCCCCCTGTAGCCAGTGATGCCCTCCTTGTAGCCAGTGATGCCCTCCCTGTAGCCAGTGATGCCCCCCTTGTAGCCAGTGATACCCTCATTGTAGCCAGTGATGCCCCCTTGTAGCCAGTGATGCCCCCCTTGTAGCCAGTGATGCCCCCCCATGTAGCCAGTGATGCCCCCCCTGTAGCCAGTGATGCCCCCCCTGTAGCCCAGTGATCCCCCCTCGCAGTAGCCAGTGTGATGCCCCCCATGTACCCAGTGATTTCCCCCATGTAGCCAGTGATCCCCCCCTGTAGCCAGTGATGCCCCCTTGTAGGCATTGTTGCCGCCCTTGTAGCCAGTGATGCCCCCTGTAGCCAGTGATGCCCCCCTTGTAGCCAGTGATGCCCCCCTTGTAGCCAGTGATGCCCCCTTGTAGCCAGTGATGCCCCCTTGTAGCCAGTGATGCCTCCCTGTAGCCAGTGATGCCTCCTTGTAGCCAGTGATGCCCCCCTTGTAGCCAGTGATGCTCCCTGTAGCCAGGTGATGCCACCTGTAGCCAGTGATGCCCCCTGTAGCCAGGTGATGCCACCTGTAGCCAGGTGATGCCCCCCATGTAGCCAGGTGATGCCCCCTGTAGCTAGGTGATGCCCCCTGTAGCCAGGTGATGCCCCCCATGTAGCCAGGTCATGCCCCCTGTAGCCCGTGATGCCCCCTGTAGCCAGTGATGCCTCTGTAACTAAATATAAAATAACAAAAAAGTACTCACCTCGGTCCGCGCGTCCCGGTCTGGAGCTGCTCAGCAGTGGGAGCTGCTGAGCGGTGTAAGCAGCGTGACGTCATCACGCTGCTTACACTGCACGTAGCTCCCAGGAATCTCCTCGGCGGCAGAGCTGAGCGCCGAGGAGATCGAGCGTCGCAGGGGGTGCGGTGAAAGCCGTGCGCCCCCTGCGACGCTGATACAGGGGAGGAGTCAGGACGGGAACGATCCGTCCCGCCTCCTCCCTGCCCCTGCTGGCTCTGCGCGACTGTTATAAGACAGTCGCGCAGAGTCAGGGGCGATTCCCCGGGTGGGCGGGGCGAGCGAACGCGGCGCCCCCCTCAGGTGAGCGGAGCCTCAGCGCCCCGGGTGATCGCACGCCCCGCCCGCCCCTAGGAACGGCCCTGAGTGAGACAACCCCTTTAATGTAGTAACTACATACTGGAAATCTTTCAGACTCTCAGTATGATATGTTTAAATATTTAAATCATAAAGTAAAAGTTAAAAAAAAAAAACATGACAAAGAGTGAAGCAAAGTACTGTATATGAACTAAAAGGATGAAAAGTATAGCAATAGATGTACATCAATAAACTGATGATATACCATAATAAAATAAAGTCAATAGATTCTTATTGTAATGCAAACTACTCCAATAGAAATATATATTAAGAAATCATGAATAGAGGCACCTTTCTTTAGACTCCCTAGTCCTTTTGCTATTGCTAGCTCTTCTCACTGCGTATATTCAGATATTAAAATGGCACATATGGGCAATTATTTTGAAGCTCTACAGACTTACAGATAGCAATGATTATTTCAACAGTGAATCTTTATTCACATCTAATAAAGAACTATATAATGGCATGCTTTCACACTCCACAGAAATCAAGGTCTCACAGGCAGCGTGATATGTATATAAATATTTAAACTGCACAGTAAAAATAAGGAAACCAAGACAAAGACTGTAAAAAAGTCTATAAAGGAAAGTGATAAAAATTATCACATTAGCTACACATGAATAAATTGATAACGTTCCATAGTAAAATAAAGGCAAGAGATTCTTAGGCAAAGTTTACACGGCAAGTGTCAAAAAGCCATAGAAAATCCGACGGCATTGACATTTGCTGGACCGTGGTTATTGGCACAGATTTACACAAAAGGATTTACCGTCGGCCCCATATGTTCAATGTACGGGGACAACAGCAAATCTGAGCAGAACCTGGCGGAATATATAACATGTTGCAATTTCCACCGGATTTTAAACCAGCACGGATTTTTCGTTGCGGTCTATGCAGCACAGTGTACCATTGGATTTTCGGCAGATTCAAAATAATGAATCCACTGAATACCCGACGGTAAAGCTGTGCTGAGTACATAGCCTTAGGCCTCATTCACACAGCTGATTTGGGGACGGATTTCAGTTGTATTGCGCGCCGTATTGCGCTCCAATACGGCTCAAATCCGTCCAAGGCATTACAGTAATCCACAGTTCTCATAGAGAACTATGGATTCCATTTCCATAGTGACATGCACATTATCCCGGCAGGATACGCGCCGTGGATAATAGATGTCTGTGGGGCCGGCAAGCAGTTGGCCCCCCCAAAGCCCCGCCCCCGTTGCACGGCAGCCGGCGTAATTGCGGGCGAAATCCGTCCCGGCAATTATGCCGGCAATCAGCTGTGTGAACGAGCCCTTATTGTCATGCAAACGCTTCCGATTCCTTTCGCTAACTCTACTTGTCAGAGGCATATGCTTAGCAAATTGGAAGCATATATATCTACTACTTTTACCAGCATCAGCGAAATGTAATTTGGATTATTTATGATAGAAGATAAAATGGTAGATTAGGTTGGCACATTGCATGTGTAGTGTGGTATCACTACATACATTACATATTCACTCTCTTATAGGGATATGCTGTCTGCATCTTACTGAATTGCTAAATACACCGTTGAGTCACATTATTATGACGACTTCCTACTTTCGAGGTCAGCATCGCATAGGTCATAAAGGAAGTCACGTGTCCTAGGATGCTGGGTATATAAGGTGTGCGATAGGCTGTCTGCACACATATATCGCATTGCTGTTATGGACTAAAGACCCTATGGACTAAAGGGGCAATTTACTAGCATTACTAACAGTGATGGCTTTTGGGCCATGGGTGGCTGTATTTCTAAAACTGCAGTTTGTGAACTGCTCGTGTACTGATGTATTGAAAGTGTATCATGAATGGAAAAATGGCACCACTATGAATAAGTGATGTGGAAACTGGAGCACCACATGCCATTGATGTGAGTGGTGAATGTCGGCTATGAAGGTTGGTACACTCCATTCGAGCAGCTCACCACCAACATGAACCAACGGGTTAGCAGACACGTGTCTAAAACAACAGTTCAGTAAATCCTACTGTTTATTGGACTCCAAAGCAGACAGATGATATTTAGCACTTCTGCTGATAAAGTTGCATTGGTAGCAAAGGCTTAAGTTTTTAAAGCTGTTTTGGAATTGAAGCTCTAGTGATTGTAAAAAGGGTACCCTCGCTGATGAGTCAAGTTTTCTAAGTCCTTACATGGGTGGATGCTGGAATGTCTCAGAAAAAAAATGTGTTGCTAGATTGTCAAGCGAGAAACAGAGAACTCCCACTGTGCAAACATTGCTGGAAGAACACAAACTGGTGGTAGCAGCATTATGCTCTAGGAAATGTTTTTTTTTTAATTCTTTGGGTCCACTCATCCATGTGAAAAGCAGTCTCAAACATTTGGGGAATTAATCCATCCTTGCTGATTATTAACACCCATACTTTTTTATTATTATTATTATTATTTATTTTAAAGCGCCATTGATTCCAGGGCGCTGTACATTCGGGGGGGTTACATACATAACAAAAGTCAAACGAGTACAATGATAAGTGATTAATGACAATTGGCACGACAGAGGGAGAGAGGACCCTACCCGCGAGGGCTTACAATCTACAAGCCGATTGTCTTCCCTGGGGCAGATGGGATCTTGCTGCAAGACATTGCGACATGTCACGCAGCTGGAAATGTCCGACATTTATTGAAAGAGTGTGAGCAAGACTTCTAAGTATTACCTTGGTCCCCTAATTCCGCAGACTTGAACTCAATTGAGCATTCATAGAACCACCTCGATGGTCATGTTTACTTTATGGATCCTCCTCCTCACATCTTCTACCAGTTGTGGGATACACTGCAGTCAGCATGGCTCCAGATACCTCTAGCAACCTAACAGGACCTTACTGAGTCACTCCCCACCTATCTAGATGCTGTCAGTGCTGCATACGGCAAGAACTCTAGATAATGGCTGTTGGTTATAATAATGTGACTGGACTGTGTACATATACAAACATGTATGCCCTGACACATATGCCATATGCATATAAATACCTCGCATATAAAAAAAAAATTAAATATGCATAGATCATATTTTAGGATATCCAACAACATTTAAATAAAGCAAAAAAACTAATAGGGAATGCCTTAAAGAATAAAAAAAAAAAACTTTTTACTGCAGTGTTGTGGCGCTTCTCTTCCCAAAAGCTAAAAGAAGAATATACTGCACAGGTGCTCTGCAGGTCAAATGGCCAATTTCACACAAAATGAGACTGGCACGTTGACAACTCTATCATTAATATAGACATGCTCTCAGGATTCCAAAGCAATGTGATTGCTGAGAAGGGCACTGCATCCTATTATTTGCTTCAAAAAACAATATACCTTTATCTGTGTACATAGATTTGTCTTCATTAGCGATGGAGAATGGCTTGAGGCAAGAGTGAATATCAGGCTGAAATTAACTGTGCAGTGTTGAAAACAATTTGCAACTCTGTGGATGCATCATTATTGCTGTCTTGTTGACATGATAAATATTAGATAATGATAAGGTATGGATAGAGCATAGAGAAAAACAAAGAACCTACAAAACTTTTTGCACCATAAAAATTTGATTTTGTTAAAAAAACTTCTCATAGTAAAACTACATTGCAATAGTATGACTATTGACTTTCCATGTCATATAGCCAATATTCCTTATTACCCACTGTACAAGGTAAACTACGAGGAGTAAAATATAAATGACCAATCTTACTTTAATACAGGAAATCTGGCTCACAGAAAAATATTTTTTAGATTCCCGGTAAAAGATTAAAAACTTTATTGATATGCATTAAAACCACCCAACTATACAAGTGACCATAAAGGCCCCTATCTGCCAATCAAATACCAACCCCACTGATAAAAGTAGGGTCAAACGGTAAAGGCAAGCATACAAACAATTGAGCAATAATGTACTCACAAAAACGCGCTCTTAAACGATATATAAGTACACATGGTTCTGTAGATATTACCTTAAGTTAGATCCTCCGCATGCTTCAGAAAAGTAATGACCATGGGACTGCTTCTGATAATACCCTAACCTATGATCCTGTCCAGGCGGAGCACTCATCTCTAAAGGGACGACCCCCCCTCCCCCTCTCGATGACTTGCCCTACCAAAAGAACCACCATACCACAGTCCAAGACATATCGGTGGTTTCTTAACAAAAGTGGAACTATTGTCCCAAAAAAGGCAGTGTGAATCACTAACCCAAAAACTCCCAACGCATTTCCCCCAAGAAAAATTGGGTTCATCAGGGGACCAGAATGAAGATATGTAAATTATGTGGATGATGGCCACTATACAAACAATAATGGTCTGATGAAACTATATGGAGAATAGATAATGTCCTCCATACAAAAAGCCAGTCTCCTCCCAAACACAAACAATAAACCAATCACAGTCTTAATGTTTAAACACTTACCCGAGCCAGCTGTAACATCCAATGATAGCGAAAACAGGCGCCTGTGCAATATAATCTCAAGGACTCCAGGCACACATGTTGTGTGTAAGCACACCGGCACTACCCGGAAAAGAAATGCCGAATATCCGGCGTGTGTCATATGCGTTCCAATATCATTAAAGGGGTTGTATCATTTCATTAAATGGCCTTCAGAATAAGGGGACAGTGAAAACAAGCAACTTTGCAATTGGATGTCATTAGCAAAGCTGTCTTGTTTTCACAGTATTCCTTATCTTCGTTTTCTCCAGTGCCGGTCAGATCCCTCCTCCTTGCAATTCATTAGCTGAGGGCTCTAATAATTTACATTCTGTTCTGCCCCCCGGACGGCCGTATTCACGGAGCTTGCATTCCTGCCTCTCACTCAGACTTAGGGGCCGACAACAATTTCACTCTATACAGCTAGCTGCCTCCTTATTGACACTGCGGCTTTCTCTATAATCAGAAAACAGCAGAATTGTGCCACAGTGCCTTAATGCTCCTGTGTGTAAGGGGCCGACAAAAAATTCACTCTATACAGCTAACTGCTCCTCATTGACACTGCAGCTACTGCTACAATCATAAAACAGCAGAATTGTGAATCGGTGCCTTATGTAAACATGAAGGGAGACGGATCTGTGCTCTGTATGGATTCAACTGTAGCAAACCTCCAGCTGTGAGAGATCAGTGCTGAGTTCATAGAAGACTGTTTAGACTGAATGCAGGCCTGTGGTATGTAAACAGCTCTTACAAAATAAGATTGCACAGGGAGAGGACAGTGACATGTGGAGGGGGGAGGACACTGGAGCCAGCATGAACAGTGAAGGGGGGGGAAGAAATGCCCCTGGATTTCAGGAAGTGAGAGCATCAAGCTTCAAGAGAACAGCCGAACTGATGAAGCGATACATCCCCTTTAAGTCCAGTATCAGCTGATCTGACATTGCCGGGGGCATGCGTACAACCCGACAGTGTCATATCCATTCCACACTGTCGGTGAAAATATGTGCTCTTTATAGAGCGCCATCTCAAGTATATATTTAAAAACACATCATAAGATAAGTGTAGTTATTGATAGAGGGGCTGTTTACCTACCCAAAAATTTGCTCACAAAATTTTTTTTTCTTCTTCCCCCCTATTCCAATTTCCCCCAATCAGAGAAATTCAAAAGGGGGGAAAAAGACAAAAAAAACTCAAAAAAAAAATCATAACAGATACATAAAAATTCTTTGCGGGGGGGGGGTTTTGGGCCCCTTTAAATTTATTGGTGGGAATCTCGCTGGTTTTTTCGAACTTAATACGGGGGTTCCCAGGGGTTAAATTTTTAAACAAACATTATGTTTTATTTTTAAAGGTTTTTCTTTTTTTTATTTTTAATTTCCCAATGGGATTTTTCCCCCCCCTCCTTTCCTCTTTTTTTTTTTCTTTTGTTTTTTTCTTTTTTTGTTGTGTTTTTTTTATTTTTTCCTTGTTTGTTTTTTTTTTTTTTGTTTTTGTTTTTGTTTTTTTTTTTTTTTTGTATAAATTTAAATAAAGTTTTAATGATTAAATTTTGTTGGAGGTGTAAAAATCCGTGATTTCTCTTTGGGGGGGCCATTTTAAATTTTTGCCATTTTTTGTGTAGCTACGACTAAAAAAGGGTTTTTTTCGAAACGGGGAAGCTGTTTTTCCCATAAGCCGTCTTTTAAAAACGTCCCCCCAATGCATGGGTGTTTCATTGGCTTGTCTATACTTGTATTTTTTAAGGGGGGCGGGGGGGGGGGGGGGGGCGCGGGAGAGGGGGGGGGGGTGAGGGGGGGCGGGAGAGAGGGGGGGGGGGGGGGGGGGGGGGGGGGCGGGGGGGGGGGGGAGGGGGGGGGGGAAGGGGGGGGGGGGGGGGGGGGGGGGGGGGGGGGGGGGGGGGGGAAAATTAAAATAAAAGAAATCAAGTTTTTTTTTTAAACCCCCATCGCGGTGGATATTTTTTAGGGGTTTCCCCCTCCCATTCTTTCTGCATGTTTTGTAAACCATGGGGCGGGGGCCCTTAAAACCCAGCTCTATCCTACCCCCGGCGAGCTTTTATGTTTAAGAGGTAAAGGGGGACTTATTTATAATATTTTTTTCAAAAACTTTTGTTGTTGCCTTTTTTAAGGGTCCGGGCACCCTTTTTGCTTTGCTTTTTTCCCTATAAGACATGGATGATATGGGGGAAAAGGAAGTCTTTTTAATTAAGAGCCAAAATTTTTCCCCCTGGAAATTTAAGGGCAAGTGGCAATGTGTCTCAAAGCAATAAAACTTTATCCCCTTTTTTTAACCCCCCTTGGAGAATCTGAAAAAAAGGGAGGTGAAAACATGGTGGGATGTTACAATTTGGGAAACATATTTTAACCGGGAAATAAAACCCGGGGGCCCTGAGGCTTAAAAAAAATTGCCACAAAGCATTTGATGATGAATTTCCCAAAGGAGATGGAATGACATTTTATCAAATTTTGCTCTTCTACAACTAATGGGGGCTTTTAGGGGAAAAATATGAAAAAAACCCTTTTTTTGTTCTACTTTAAAAGCCAAAATTAGGGAAGCAAAAACAGCGTTTAAACCCTAAAAAGTTTGGGCACATCTTTTTGGACTTTTTTGGGGTGTTCCCCACAGAAAAAGTTTAAAAAAATTGGAACTACATGTCACAGCTTTGAAAAAAAAGAAAAATTCCAAAGAAAACTTACAGGGTTATGAAAAACAAACAGGTCTAATTACAATTTCCAAAACTGACATAGATGGAAACCCCGACGCTTATTTTAAGGAAAACATAAAAAGGGGCTGCAAAGTAAATTTGGGTTTCAAAAAAACCGGGAAAATTAAATTTTTTTTGACATGGACATTTTCCCTGAATACTCACCCTTTCCCAAAATTCGGAGGAAGTCAGAGCCAGAACAATCCTCATACTGTAAAGGGGGGGGAGAGCTGCAATGGGGGGGAATTCCTTTAGAGAATTTTTTTCAGGGGAAAATAAAATTTAAAAGGGGGCAAGACCAAAAAAGGGAGAGAGGGGAGGCAAAAAGCATTTCAAAAGGCAAAAACCCCCCCGGGTTTTTGAGGGACACTCGGGGGGAAAAAGCAAGTGATTAACCCTTTAGGTTAAAATCCCTTTCATCTGAAAAAAATTCTGTTTTGTCTAGAGGTCTAAATTTTTCTTCCCCCCCAAAACCCAAATTTAAAAATTTATGAAAACCATCCCCCAGATGTGGGAATTTTAAAAATTTCTAAGGGAATTTTCTTTGAAAAATTTTTTTGATAAAAATTTAAACAGGGTTTTTTTTTCCCCGGGGGGTTTGAAACACAGTAGTTTGGATCTATAGAAACCCCAGGCATCCCCCGGGGAGGGACCCAGGTTTTTTATTTGAGGGGAATTTTTTATGCAGTCATACTTTGCGGTTTATTTAGGTCAGAAAAGGGGGTTTAAATGGGGGGGGAGGGAGATTCTAAATTTTTGCACAAAACTAACCCATATTTTTGTAAACCAGATTTCTACCCCTTTCACTCTAGACCTCAAAATTTAGATTTTTTTTCAAGACAGGGGGGAGGGGAAACTCCTGAAAAATTCAGGCAAATTCCGTAAAAAAAACCCCTACAATTCTAAAATTTCGGTGCAGAAAAAAATGGGGAATAAAAAAGTTAACTTTAAAAATAAAGATTTTAACCCATTTTTATTTTTTTTTTTTTTTTTTTTGGGGAGGGACAAGGGGGGAGCCGTAGTTTTTTTTTAAATAAACCCCGGGCCCCTTATAAACGGGGGAAAAAAACCCTTTAAAAAACTTACCCGGGGGGGGGGTGGGGGGGGGGGGGGGCACATATTCCCATTTTTGGGAAAAAATCCCCACCAGAAAAATTCAAAGGGGTAAATTTTTAAAAAAAATTTTAAATGAGGGTTTTTCCCTTTAAAAAACTTTTTTCCCGGGAAAATTTGGTGAGAGAATGTTTTTGAAAAGCCCAAAAATGGCTTTTTTTCATTCATTGGGCCCAAAATTTTCACAAGGGAAACTTTCCCCCCCCCCTTTTTTGCCCGATAGTATCAGGGATTGGGTCTCTTAATGAGGCCTGAGTCAATTTTGGGTAGTTTGCCAGTTACAAAAATTTTTAGTCTCTATTCCGGCACATTAGGGACACCAAAAAAGGTTTTTAAATTTTTAATATAAAAACCAAATTTTAAAAGGGAAAAAATCATTTTCTTGGGTATCTTGCGATGTTGTGGGACCCCCTTTTTCCCCGTATACCGCATGACCCCCGGGATTAAAAGCATTTTATAGGTTTTTAATCTGCATTTGAATTTTTCTTTTTAGAGAAAAGGGCAATTTCATGGGATTTTAACCCAAATTTCCCCTTTTTGGACCCCTAATTTTTTTTTCCTTTTTTTGGTGTGGTTTATTTTCAGAGAAGGGGAGCCCCGGGGGGGAGCCAGATTCTCCCCCCTTTCTGGCCAATATTTACATGGCCCCTCTGGGAGGAGGAATTTCACTTTTCTTCAGGGCAATCCTTTTTCCCCCCCCCTCAGGTGGTTTGGGGCCGGGTTTTATTTGATACCTGCTCCCGGGCGGGGGGGGGAGGGAAAACCTTTTATACCCTGTCATTGTTTTTTTCAATTTCATTAACACCAAACCGTATTTTTTGCAATTCCTACACATAAGGGAAAGGGGGGGAAAATGAAATTTTTGGGGTGTTTCTCTCCCCAAAGGGGTTCAGGCAATTGGGGGGACAAGGGTTCCCTTCCCCTATAAAAAAATATGGGGGCCCGGAATTTCCATCCCTTCTGGCCAAAACATGCCACCCCCGACTTTTGCGAAAAACATTTCCCTTTAAACGAATTTGTGGGGATTGGAGGAAACTGTAGATTAAAGATAGGTTTTTTTTCACCCAAATTTTTTGAAGCTAAACAAAGTTGGGCTTTAAGGTATAAAAAAAATTTTAAACTCCCCCCCCGTTTCTGAACACAAATTATGGGAAAACAAATAGGAAAGAAATTTTCTCATGGAGAAAACCCTCATCAAAGGAGGTTTTGGGAAATTTCCCCAAAACCCAAAGGTGTCACTTTTTGTACTACAATTCCACAATTCAACAAAATTAAAAGCTATGTTGGGGGAACATTTACCTTTACCGGATATCGGTAGAACTTCCAAAAAAAATGTTGGGGACCAATGTTTGATATATTTTCTAGAAAGGGGACCCACATTGGGGTTTCCCTTCTCTCACCGGGGTCTTTTTACTTCTGGTGTAAACTGAAGGGCAACCCGGGTTTTAGGGGTAAAAGGGTTTTTTTTCAAAAGTGGGCCCCAAAAAATGTTCAGAAAGCGGGAAAAATTTCATAATTCTAATTTAATTTTTCTTTACTTTCAACTGGGAAAAAATTTTAAAAATTTTCCCAATTTGGTTTATTACTGCAAAAGGGAAATTTGTTTTGTAAATTTTCAACTGTGTAAAGTGGGAAAAATACAATTTCGTGGGTTTTAACCCCCTGGGCCCCTGAAGGTTCGAATAAGGCGGGGTTTACCTTTTCTGATTCCCCCTAAATTTTATAACCAAACCCTTGGCATCTCTATGGGGGTCCAAAAAATTTTTTTTGAAATCCCCTGGTGGGAAACACAAAGTGCTTTTTTCTTTCCCGGGGAAAAGGAAAAAAGGGGACGCATTAAATTTCGGGGCGGGGGGGTTTGAAAACCGTAAATTAATTTAGTAGGGTTTCTCTGGATTTTCGAAAATTAATACGGGGGTTTTCCCCTGGTTTTAAAAAAAAAACAAGAAATTTTGTATTTTTTAAAGGGGGGGGTCAGTTATTATAATGCCAATTTGGGGTGTTTCCCCCCTTTTCCTCTTTTTTTTTTTTTTTTTTTTATCCTTGTTTGTTGGTTTTTTTTTTTTTTTTTTTTTTTTATTTTTTTGTTTTTTTTTTTTTTTTGTAATTTATAATTTTTTAAAGTTTTTGGGGTTAAAAGTTGTGGGAGGAGTCAAATCACGTGACTCTCTCTCGGGGGCCATTTTAGCATCGTATGCCATTTGTAGTGTAGCTACGACTAAGAAAGGTTTCTTTCGAAACGCGTCAGCTGTTTTTCCCATAAGCCGTCATTAGTATACGCTCCTCCATGCATGGGTGTTCCATTGGCTTGTCTATACTTGTATTTTTTAATGAAGAATTAATAAAGCATCAAGATTTTTTAAACTCATCAGCGGTGGATATTGTAGCGTTTTCCTGCATTCTTTCTGCATGATAACCTGTCACATAGGTTATGCCCCCTTTGCTGAGTACAGCACAAGCTAGTGTCAGACCTGCTGTTTCCAGCGCTGTGCCCCTTATTCTGTACGATGCTGCAGTTTTAGAGCATTTACCCCTCAAATCTTATTCATGAGCAGGTGTTAGCTCCACCCACCAAAGGCTAGCTCCACCCACTGACAGTTATTCACATGTTTCTACCTATTCAAAGTAATAGGTTTGTCAGTTGAAGTGGGCGGGGCTAGCCTTATATGGACAGGGTTTGAAAAAAACTGACACTCTGAAGGACTCTTCGAATGACTCTTCTTTCTGAAAACTGCAGATTTGAGCATTAAATATATGTTACTACAGCATCTTACAGAATAAGGAACACAGCACTGGAAACAGCAGGTCTGACACTATCTTGTTCTGTCCTCAGCCAGGGGGGCAAAAACTATGTGACAGGTTCTCTTTAACATGTTAAGCCAATGATGTGTCCCTTATATATTATTGCTCAATTGTTTGTAGGTTTGCCCTTACCTTTTAACCCTACTTTGTATGAGTGGGGTTGGTATTTGATTGGCAGATAGGGACCTTTATGGTCACTCGTATAGTTGGGTGGTTTTAATGCATATCAATAAAGTTTTGAATCTTATACCGGGAATCTAAAAAACATTTTTCTGTGAGCCACTTTTTGAAAATTTTTGGTACTTTATTTTTTATGTGTTTTTTGAGTAATACAGGAAATCTGCAACAGTTTCTTTTATTGGACCTCTTATTCTCTAAAGTAGGAGTCCCAACAAGAGAACCCGATTTCAGAATGCAACCAACCCAAGGTAATCTGATCTATATGGGTACAGGCTGTTAAGAATCCAAGCTGTTCTGAGATCACCGGGAAAAGTTAGGAAGGCCACACATCAATAGGCAACCGGGGTCTATATAATACAGTCCTTCATGGAACTGAACTAACAAAAGGGAGTTTTTTTTATAGGGCATAGAGGCTAGGTTTTTCCAGTTTGGTCAGTGCTAAATTTTAACACTGATGTGACTAGGTCAAATTACGATAAATTAACACAGCGCATTTTAACCCCTTCCTAACAGCCAGTTATAATAATATGGCTCTTCGTTTTTTTTTCTTCCCCACCTTCCAAGAGTCATAACTTTTTGATATTTCATCTACATAGACATATGAGGTCTTTTTGTTATGCAGGACATAGTGTACTTTCTAATGGTGTTATTGACCATACCATAGAATATACTGGGAAGCCACTAGGGGACGCGATCGTTAGTTCAAAGATTTACATACATGGCGGCGATGGAAATCTTCATAAGGCTTCACACCACCACTGTAACAGATCGGCACCCCACAATCTCGCTGCAGGGCTGCCAATCACATTTATACACCGCGGCCATGATTGCTGCAGTGTCTAAGGGGTTTAAACAGAACATAGCTGCAGATTCCTTGTTGAAATCCTTGTGTATTCTGATGGCTAATCACGTACATGGCAAGACTGCACTGTACATCATGCAGTGAACTACAATGTAGATTTTCCACACTAAGGATTTCAAATCTGTGACATGAAAAAAAAGAATAAACATTTTTTGGGCAGATCCCCAAGAAATTTTTTGGGCGGATCCTTGACTGATCATGCTCCAGGAGGAGTAACATGGGTTAGCCCCATTGAAATAGACGTCACCAGTGTCCAAATCAGAGGCATACGCCGCCTTTGTTAAATATATATCCTCAGCATAAATACAAGGTGTCACTTCGGATTTCTGCCAAAGATAACATCAGATTTTAATAGGAATAAGAAAAAGTCTGATTTGTGAACCCACACTTAATTTAACAAAGTACCTTATTTTTCGGACTTTAAGATGCACTCGACCATAAGACGCACCTACCGTATTTTTTCGGACTTTAAGACGCACCGGACCATAAGACACACCTATCATATTTTTCAGACTTTAAGATGTACCACCATTTTTCTCCCAAATTTGGGGGGAAAAAGTGTGTCTTATAGTCCGAAAAATACGGTAAGGTTATTGAAATTAATATTGTTGATTTATTTATGGTTTTTCAAATTCATTACTAATTAATTTGCCTCATGCAATGTTTTAGCATTTTTAAAAATACATTTTCATAGTTCATATGCTAAATAGATGCAACAATTTTATCTGCATGGTTACCCAGAAATTACACACATGAGGATGTTGTATGAGAAAGGAAAAAATACCAAGTTCACATCTGTGTTGGAGGTTCTATTTGGAGCACAGATTCCTTTTAAAATGGTTTGAGAAGTCATGGAGCATGCAGTACTATTTTTTCCATTAAAATGACAGGCGACACAAAGGAAACTCGCCAGACCCCGGTGTAGTCAATTGGTTCCATCTGGCATTGTTGGTGTTGTCTTTGCTGTAAACCCACGATTCAATCCTTGTTGTGCGGTTTCCAAATTAATATCACATTATGCATTATGCATTGTGAATTATGTTGGCGAAGATTGACAGTTGACAACAGGTTGATTTCAAAAGAAAATTCTTTAGTTTGGTTTACACATATATATTTTTATAGAGGTTGGTATGGGGGTGTCGTACCATTACAATATTCAATACATCATCATTATTACTTTACATTTTTGATTATGATTTGCAATACAATTGGTTAGTTTATACTATACACTTTTGTGTAAGTGGCGAACTTTACCCTATCTTTGCTTTGTTACACTGAGGTTTATTTTGCAGCAAATCAGACGGTCTCAATTAATATTTTTGTTTATTGTTGGGCGTTATCTTATCTATCTGGACCCATAATCCAGAGGATGCTGGGAAATAAGTGATGGATTGATGCAGTAAACATCCCTGCCGCCATACATCTGTAAACAAATGTGTATTATTAGTGGCTATAGATTGACAGGACAAAAACCAACCAATGAGAGAATAGTTTGGCCAAATGACTCAGATAAAGTTTTCAACAAAACTCTCAATATCCAGCACTCAAGAATCGTAATGGGCAAACGAAAAGCAACTGACGCGGTTTGGCAAAAATGGCAAAAAGTTGCTTTTTGTTTGTACTGCTTTTCAGCTGCGTGTATCTGTTAATCTTTTAAAATGAGTAAATAAACTAAGAGTTTTTTTTACCGATTCTACTCTACCCAATACAGTCCTTGAGTGCTGGATATTGAGAGTTTTGTTGAAAACTTTATAGGGATGGAAGGAGCAGCTGGAGATGCACCATAACAGATCTTGGAACACACCTGACTACTGAGGATTAGTGGTGAGCTGATTTTATATGGTTGTTATTTTAATGACTCAGATAGACCAGAGACATAAACAAATTATTCTTGAGTCTGTTGGAAATTATGAACACTTTCTATTTGAGACTGAAGGACTAATTCAAGCTTGAAAAAGGCTCTTTCCTTCTTTTGAGCTGAAATGTTGCACATTTGTACCCTGGATTCTTAATAAAGGAACATTATGCTGACGTCTTTTTTGGATATTTTTCAGGACTACTTCAGGTGAGGGCTGGGCTATCCTACCTATGGATGCTTTGTTACATTAAAATGTTCATGTTTAAGTGGATGAATTGAGGACTTCAGTGCTGACCAGAAAACATTTTTGCTTGTACTATGAAAAACTAATTCAATCATTTAACTTTCTATGGCTTTCTCTGACAACTTCCCTGACGGTGCCTGTCATTTCAGGGACTCTGAGGTTCCCAAACAGAACCTCAGATGCAGATGTGAACCAGACCTAATTCAATCAACAATACCACTAGGTATCCAGGATTTCCACTGAGCACTGAGCCACCAGGTGGGCCCATGAGTAAAATGTAATCAAAATGTGATCACACATACATAAGATAGAAAACTGGTACTCTACATAAAAAAATATTCCCAACGCGTACGAGAGATGCCATATGATTAGCCAAAAAACATATCTATTTAAGGTGTTATGCTCTAATCTTTAATTTTGCTTTGGACTTTATTATTGGACTTTGTAGAGAAATTTCATTTTAGCTTCTAGACTTTCGCTAATAACTCAGGTGTTTAAGTGTCCATTAGAGATTCACCCAATGACAAGAAGAAGCAATTAACTTCCCAGCTGCATGTATTCTATCTCTATAGGTTGCAGATAACCTTGTACTAAATTTATGCTTAATTCAGGAAAGTAAATAGATCAGAGAATCATTCTCAGGATACACCTACAACAAATTGTGATTGTCAGCTGCCATATAACGCGTTATTTTCTTGTTGTGAAAGTTATTTTGGCTTTGCAATAGGCAAACAACAAAATGATCTCATTAAGATATGTAAATCAGGTGATTACATGTAGTCATCTCCATTTTCTAGTTTTCCTTATTAATGTTTCCAGCACATTTCCAATACCGTCTAATAATCTCAATAAGAAATTGTGCAGAAAAGTGTTTCTTATTTCTCAGGTAGAAAAGAAAGATATTTTGACAGTAGCTGAGTTCTGTGTTACTTGTTATTTACATGCTGTGCATCTAAATCAGATTTTTTTGTAACAATAACCACTTGTTCACTGATACTTTGTGAGACCTTCATAGATAAGATACTAACAATTTAACACATTTCTGTCAATAAATAAATAAACGTTATAGTGTCCTTCACTATCAGGCGTTGAGTCTACTACCGAGTACCACAAAACAAGGACATTTGACGATACCTATTGTCTTGGCTACTACAGACTGGACACACCTGTTCTTCCCCAGGTTGGGAAGAAAAATTGTCTAAAGAGCTCACATCTTTCTTAGCTGGTTGATGATCACTCATAGGATAAAAATGTCTGGGCAGTGCTCTTTTAACTCTGCACAGGACGTTCTGGAATATCTATGCAGAGTGTGGATTGTTGCACTCGTACAACTGGGAAAAAGTAGAGTCAGCTATAAGCATTAGACGGCTCTTCACTGAGAAGGCAGGGATGGTTTATTACCGTCCCTGTCTTCTCAGTTGTTGGATATACAGTGCTCAATGAGCACTGTATATATACATTAGAGAGAAGCCTCCTGCTGCTGGTGCACGGAAATTGGAGATGCTGCTGGGTCTCAGCAGACCCAGATAAGCCTTGTAGGAAGTACAGAGGGGCTGTTTTCTCCTGTATTTCCCCTGTAACTGGTAATAATATATCTGGAAATCAGGGGGAAAACCTCATGGTGGGAACAATATGTAAAATAGTTAAAAAAGAAACACACAGGAATTAAATATTATTTAAAAAAAAACATTAACAGGCTGGACTGCAACTTACAGCCCCAAACCCACTAACCCTAAAACTTTATATCACCTATATATAAGTGTTGATGACAAAAAAAATCACAAAATTACAAAATATATTTTAGTGCCGGTTTTGCTGTTAAAAAATAAATAAATAAAATGTAAAAAAAAAAACCTGACTTTTAAAAATTGCATAAAAATAAAGTCTAGTGCATCAAGCAAAAAAGCAAAAAATAGTGTGAGAATCATTATAGAGTCTAAGCCCTCATGAAAATGTACCTGGTCAGGAAGGTAAGTAAAGGGCAGGGTCAGGAATTAGTTAAAGAGTTCTACCAGGTGGCTTCCAATGAGCCTTATCAACTCAAGATCCACCGGAGAGTTGGATCTCTCAGCATGCTCAACCAGGTCTCCAGCTCTTCATAACTAAAAGAAATCTTTTCCCTGCTGCACATGATCTGATCTAGTGGCACAAACATGCAACTTGCAGCAGCACTGCTACAACATATCTACACAACCAGCTCAACTCGGTTATCTCTGTGCCTCTGTACATGATATTTAGAGATTATCTGGTGACTGGTATAGCACCAGAAGACTGGCGCAAGTCAAATGTAGTTCCCATCTTCTAAAAAGGCTCCAAGTCTTGCCCAGGTAATTATAGACGGGGAAAATGTTTGAGGGGCTCATAAGGGACTATAATCAGGAATATGACAAATACAATATTATAAGTGATTGCCAGCATGGATTTACTAAGGACAGAAGTTGTCAGACCAATCTGATCTGTTTTTATGAAGAGGTGAGTAGAAGTCTGGACAGCGGGGCAGCTGTGGATATTGTGTTTTTAGACTTTGCAAAGGCGTTTGACACTGTCCCTCATAAGCGTTTGTTGGGTAAATTAGAATCCATTGGGTTAGAAATAACAGTGTGTAATTGGATTAAAAACTGGCTATCGGATCGTACTCAGAGAGTGGTGGTAAATGACTCCTACTCTGAGTGGTCCCCGGTTATGAGTGGTGTGCCCCAGGGCTCAGTATTGGGTCCTCTTTTATTTAATGTATTTATTAATGATATAGTGGAGGGGATCAATAGCACGGTTTCTATTTTTGCAGATGACACCAAGCTATGCAGGGTAGTGCAATCAATGGAAGATGCTCATAAATTGCAAGCAGACCTGGACACACTGAGTGCTTGGGCATCCACTTGGCAAATGAGGTTCAATGTGGATAAATGTAAGGTTCTGCATCTGGGTAGAAATAATCTGCAGGCATCATATGTCCTAGGGGAGAAAAACTTGGAGAATCGGTTGTTGAGAAAGATCTGGGCGTTCTTGTAGATCTTAGACTACAGAACAGCATGCAGTGTCAATCAGCTGCCTCTAAGGCAAGTAAGATATTGGCATGTATTAAAAGAGGCATGGACTCGCGGGACAAGGACGTAATTCTACCTCTGTATAAAGCATTGGTGCAACCTCACTTGGAATGTGCTGTTCAATTCTGGGCCCCAGTTTATAGAAGAGATGTAACGGAGCTACAGAGAGTGCAAAGACGAGCAACCAAACTTATGAGGGGAATGAAGCATCTTAGTTATGAGGAGAGGTTAGTAGAATTGAACTGATTTAGTCTTGAGAAAAGACAGCTTCGGGGGGACATGATTAATTTATATAAATATATAAATGGTCCCTACAAAAAGTATGAGGAAAAATTATTTCATGTAAAGCCCCCTCAAAATTAACCAGTGGGCATTAACCAGTGGGGAGGCTGGGCTTAAAATCCTTGTCTCCCTCCCTTCATCTACATTTTCCCCACCCTTGATTGAACTTGATGTACACATGTCTTTTATCAACCGTACTAACTATATAACTATGTAACCACCCATTGATTAGCCATAACACTAAATCCACTACTATTGTATAGGTCCCCTGCACTATCAAAAACAGCTCTGATCCATTGGGTCATGAATTACACAAGAACATTGAAGGTGTCAGCAGGAGATCATATGAGTTCTATAAGTAGTGATGTGGGGAATACATGAATTGGATTTATTGTCCCCGCACATCCAACAGTTAATTAATCAGATGGAGAGCTGGGAAATTTGAAGGACAAGTTAACATATTGAACACTTTGTCATGTACCTCAAAGCAAGCCTGCAGGAATTTAGAAGTGTGGCAAGGCACAATATCCATGATTATAACTAAAAGGGTTCTCTTTTATTTTTTTTAACTGATGGCCTATATTTATAACAAGCCATCAATGTTAAACTGGTGAGGGCCTAAATCTTGGCACCTGTCACGTCAAGGGAGGTGCAGTGAGCCCTAACTGGAACCCAGCCCACTGTCCCTGCCTACTTGACGTGCTGCCCTAGGCAGCAGACGGCAACTGGGCGACAGTCCCTGCTCTGCTAAAGTGCTGGGGACGTGAGGAAGTAGAATAGTCAGACAGTCCGGGTCAATATCAAATAGGAACGCCAAAGCCACAAATCAGAACCAGAGGGATAAACGTAAACAAGCCGAGGTCAAACACGAACGGGAGCGAGGTACAAAATCAGGAGACAAACCGGGGTCAGGAGAACAGGCCGAGGTCAGGAATACGGATAAGCAAACACAAAAACAAATAACAAGGTAGCCAGGAATATCACAGGCGCAGCACCCAGCCTTCAGGGAGTTTAAATGGGATTCCTGGATACCGCCCCTGCAGCTGATTGGAGCGGCCCCCGGGTCCTACCATTGGGTGGTGCAACTCGCCCCCTGTCTGGAGTTGTCAGCAGCATGTGTATCAGGGTGGGATCGTGCATCAGCTGCTGCAGCCTGTTGATCCCTGCAGCCTGAGCACAGCCTAGCCCTGACAGCACCCTCACCAATCAACTGTTTGAAAGGGCTATGGTGTACTGATGAGCACTATACTCCATTGTTTACCAGACACAGCTCCACACTTTGAGCCCTCCCCTAAGTGCCCTGGCTCCTTCTTCAAGTTGTTCAGTTGGGGTGCCAAGAACTGGGCCCCCTACCAATCTAATAATGATGAACTATTCAATGGAGAGGCCATCAACTTTAAAAATACTAGATCATTCTTTCAATAACAATAGAATAAGAAATAATGGTGGTTGACATAATAGGGCCAAAATTGTTTGTTATCCTGCTGTACAACAGAGTGGTACCGCAAAAGGAAGCTTACTGCTTTCCATAGTCTTTATGATCTATGTATAGAAGACACCATCTGTTGTTCAAAATGATTGCAAATGCAAATTTAAGGATATGGTTAAACACAGGAGCTATTAGGACAAAATGTGTTATACCGCAACTATGCGTACTTGAGATAATGACTAACATATGTTATCGGGGGATCAGGAATCTTTGTGCTAAGGTAGATAGTAAGAAGCTAAAGTCTCATCTGGTCAAACATGACAGATTACTGCTCAACTAGGAGAGTAAGGCTGGGTTTACACTTATCCTTCTCTATGACCACTATGCGTGAACCCAGCCTAAATCTAAGATAGGTTATTAAATCCGTGAGGACAATCAATGCAATTAAAGTCATTTTCCAGGTTTGCATTAATGTCAGGGGGATCTGTGGAGGTCCAAAACAAAGGCACAGCACATACTAGACTTGCATGCTTGTACCAGGCACAGTAGCACTTCTATAAATATGGTTGCATAGTTTGCAAGGCTAAAAAAGGTATCTGTCTATCCTTTTCGGCCTATTATCCTACAATGTTGGGAAAGTGACTGTCACTCATCATGAAATGAACTGTGGTAACAAGTACATTTATGACATCACTGTTCAGTTTGGTATAACAGGGAGTTGGGCTACTGTGCTTTATTAAGAGGCTATGGCACCTATGGGTCGCACCACTACTATTCACACACTGATTCACACAAATGAAAAACTATCAATATGTATTCGAGGAATACCACGTAAATGGTGGTAATCACACGTATAGCAATTGTGCATTCATTTTTCTCTTTTTTTTGTTTGCTTACAAAAACACTTTTGTGGCTTTTTTTAACTTTTTCTATATTTGTGAACAGTTTTGAACATTTTTCCAAATTAAGCATGCTGGAGGTATGGGTGTGGAATGTGCATGTCTTGTTTTTTTTATTTATTTTTTGTGGTGTTTTTCCACATTACAAACCATCTAATGGATTACACCATTTGTGATGGGAAAAATTCACCACAAAAAACATCAAAAAACACATGTACCTTCATACACTAAAGGGGTTGTCTCACCATACTGTTTCACTGTGCAACAAACAACTTTGGGTGGTTCTAAAGCAGTGATTGGCATATTAGCTCCAATTTCCCCGTGTTGGGGACCTCATTACAGGACATAGACTGGGAGCAGCTATTACCAAATAGTGATGTAGAAGCCAAATGGGAGGGCTTTAAATATACTCTGGGGAAATAGATAGCAAAATGTATTCCTATAGGTAACAAGCATAAAATTAAATCCAACATGGCTTCAATTAAAAGGGCAATGAATAATAAAAAGGGCATTTAGAGAACTTAAGTCAGAGGGGTCAGCATTAACCTTTAAAAATTACAAAGAGCTTAATTAATTTTTTTTTCTTTAAAAAGTGATCAAATCAGCTAAAATACAAAATCAAAGGCAGGTGGCCAAGGACAGCAAGACCAAACCCCAACAAATTCTGCAAACATATGAATTTTAAAAATCTAAAGTCAGAACATGTAGGACCCCTAAAAACAGTAATGGGGTGATGGTCACATGGGATCAGGAGAAGGCAGAGCTACTAGTACTACATAGAAAAGTCTGGATTTAACGTGTTGAAAGCTAATCTTTGAAAGCTAACCTTTAAGTTGGATTCAGGTGGCAGTATATGGGTCAGTATATTACATTGGTCAGTATTTGAAAGCCAAAATTAGGAGTAAAACCTACATACCAAAGAGGTGTAATGGAAAGGAGTGTTGAGCCGAACAAATCGGAAAATTGTTAGTTTGGCACGAGCTTTACAGTTTTTCCAAGCCGAACCAAACTGTGTGCTGGACGTTCGGGAAGAGGTTTGGGTTCGGCACTGGCGTTGGGCGCCTTTTTCATCTGCTTCCTTCAGTTTTGGCAGCCAGCCAATCACTGCAGAGCACAGAGGGAAGGGGTGAGAAACATCACCAGTGAGGGTGTAGGGATCTCATTGGCTGCTAAAATCACATGATCATCTTATGTGTATGTCACTGTATTTCCTGTGGAAAACCATTTCCAGCTTATTCTCTGTAGTGAACACACTGCTGCCTGTGTCTGCTGGTTTGCCAGCAGGCAGAAATACCATTTAAGAGCGATTTAACACAGGAAAAGCTGCTATTGAGATTACTCAGGGGGTGACAGCTAGTTTAGGGAATTATACACAACAATAGTTAGGGAGTTTTGTATTCCATAGATAAAATTCTGTTTATAATATATTTGCCTGTTGCAAAGTACAGGCATTTAAGGCCACTTGATTTGCTGTGAGGGTTCTTCCATAAGACCCCATTTCACCGATATTGCACAGAAAAAATTTCTGTTTATAATCCTATTTGCCCGTTGCAAAGTATAGGCATTTAAGAACACTGTTGATTTGCTGTCTTGGCAGGACAGTTCTTCAATAAGAGACTGTGAATAAATCTTGACCTTTTTAATATTATCCTATTTGTCCTAGTCAAAAAATCTTGTTTTAAATAGTTATTTCTTCTTGATAATTTTATTGAGTGTCCGAAAGGTCATTTTTGCAGGTTTTGGGGTCAGGCCACTGTAAAAGACACCGTTAGTAAATGTCCTATTACAAAAAACTTATTTCACATTCTCATTTCTTCTTGCTAATTTTATTCTGAGTGTCCATAAGGTCATGTTTGCTGTTTTTGGGGTCAGGCTACTGTAAAAGGGGTGCCAGGGGTGCCAATAGGGCAGTACTCCTGTCAGTGGCCCTAATCAAAAAGCGGCCCAGTGATATGTTAAAAATAGGAAACAGTGATGGGTGGGGGCCCCATTTGATTTAGCTGCATGGGGCTCTAAAACGGTTAATAGATGACTGACGGCAGCCCTGCCTACCGCTGCACCCCCTATAACTACGGCACTGCCAGCTGAACCTCCATTTTCCTTGTTGGGATGTTCTTGCTGTCACCACATATATGACATTTTCTTGGGCCCTGGTGCAAAAAGTGATAGGGGTCTCCTGCCAGTTACCATGTACCATTTCTAGAGATGGGCGAATTGATTCTAACGAAGTGGAATTCGTTTAGAATTTCAGGAAAACTTCGGTTCGGAACGAAGTCGAACTTTGGGGTGATTCGCGGGAAAGAAGCATGTTTTTAATTGATAAAATGGCCGCAAACACATGGCGTTACATGGGGCAAAGAAGTCTGGGAGGAAGAAAGGCGTAGCCTACATGACATGTGCGGAGATGAAGCCAATCAGAGACCGTCAGGATTCTGTGACGTCACCGCACTATATAAGTCCAGGCGCAACGCTGGCAGCTCACACCGCTCTCATTGTGCTGTGTAGGGAAGGTGCTGCCGCTGCTCCTTATGGTATCTCATACTAAAGATCTCACTTTTATACAGCGATTTTTTTTGGGAGTGTCACAGCTTGTCTCAGAGACTGTTTGTCTTACGTTCTAAGGCTTTGTTCACACGGGTTAACTGCGGGACATAATTACGCCCCGCAGTTACGCCGTGTGGCCGGGGGCGGGGCGGGAGCGGGAGCGGGGGGTCGGCACCTCGCCGGCCCATAGACAATCATTGCTAGCGGCGCGTATACGCCGCTAGAAAATGACATGTCAAATATCTCCCCCCTCGGCGTATTCGCCGAGCAGGGAGAGGAGACGTAATCCATAGTTCTCTATGAGAACTGTGGATTACCTTAATGAATGGGCCGTTTTCAGCCCATAATCCAGTGTGCGTCCAATGTGCGTCCAATGCAGCTGCATATACATTTTAATGCTATCTGCTCAGTTCTTGAGCACATTGAATATCCAAGGGTTATCTAAGCCTGTTGCTGTTGTATTCAGTTAAAGAAACAGCGTTTTTACAATCCAAATACCACTTAATTTTTGGTTGCTCATTTATTTTGCGCAATTTAGATCCAGGAGTTAATTAAGCGTTGTTCTGCTGTTGTGGTCACTAAAAGAAAGTTCTTTTTCACCGCCAAAGAAGAAATTTTGCCTGTAGCATAATTCATATCCGAAGGTTAATTACAAGTTTTTCTGTTGTTGTGTTCTATAAAATACACGCTACAAAGCTGGTAATTGTTGGCAGCACATTTCTTTTGCGCAATTTACATCCAAGCGTTAACTAAGTATTTTTTTGCAGTTGTATTCATTAAAAGAAACGTTTTTCACCGCCAAAGAAGAAATTCTGTAGCATAATTCATATTCGAAGGTTAATTAAGCCTGTTTGTGCTTTTATATTCAGTAAAATAAACCGTGTTTTTAAACGGAACATACAAGTACTTTTTTCCTTGCCATTTGTGGAGCGCAATTTATATCCAAGGGTTACCCAAGCTTGTTACTGGGTTCATTTGGAGTCAAATACATGGTGTGTATTTATCATATACAGATATCTTCATCAAACAGAGTCTGTACATTTTAAAACAAACAGTATGTCAGATAGAGAGGTGGCAGGCTCTTCACCTGCGAGTGGCAGTGCACAAACATTCCTGGAGCAGGTCCAGGTCGCAGCACAGCAAGGGGACGTCGCAGCAGGGGTCACTCGGTGAGGCCAGAACTGCCGGTGTCATCTAGCGAACGTGTGTTGTTCAGCAACCCAATGGTTCTTGATCGGTTGACTAGGTCATCCACTTCCTCCCAGATGACATCTGACAACCCCAGCCAAGAGTCGGAGGGAACGGCAGACACAACCCTTAGTTGGCATGGCCCGGGAGCGGGTCAGCGGCCCTCACCTGTCCTCAACCCGCCTCTGTCCCATCCGGTTCTCTCAGCCAGAGATCTACTATTTGGTCTGGGCTCAGCGGCACTATACAGCAAGGATTAACAATTTGAGGAGGGCAGTCAGCAGCTACTTGGCAGCGAAGAAATGGGGCCGATGAAACACAAATCGATGATGATGTAGCCGACTGCACTTAGGAGTCGGGTGAAGCAAGGGCTTCATCATCGTCAGGAAAAGAGGGCATCAGGCAGCGGCGCAGCCAGCAAGTGGGTTGTGTGGCCGTGAGTCAGCAGGGTAGCAGCAGTGTGAGTTCAGGAGCCAAGCGGCGACGGGGTAGAAAACCCGCTTTGCAGGTCCAAGAAAGTAGCGGCACAGGGGCTCAGCGAGGCAGCGGCGGTAGTAGTGCGGAGTGTTGGCGGTAAAATCAGTTACTTGGCGGTGTGGCAGTTCTTTGCTAAGACACCGGATGGGCCGAATATGGGTATATGTAGAATCTGTGGGCAGAAAGTGAAGCATGGCCAGGATGCTAATGTTGGCACCACGGCCCTGTGTCAACACATGCAGCGTCACCATCCGGTGGCCTGGGAGAAACGTGGCTCAGATGTGGTGGTCCATCCAGCCGACGCAGCAACAGCAGCAGCAGCAGCGCCCAGTGGCAGGCATGCCATTGCAGCCAGTCAAGGCTCCACCACCTCTGCAGAAGGGAGTTGTTTCTCTTTGCCATCATCTCTCGGTCCAGATGCACTCTGCCACCCCAGTTAGAAGATCCGCTGGACTACTGGACAGCCAAACTGGATGTGTGGCCGCAACTTGCCGAGTTTGCAGTGGAGAAGCTGTCCTGCCCGGCCAGTAGTGTGGCATCAGAGCGGGTGTTCAGTGCAATGGGGGCCATCGTTACCCCAAGGAAAACCCGCTTGTCTACGGGAAATGTGGAACGACTGACCTTTGTCAAGATGAATCAAGCATGGATCGGCCAGGATTTCCACACACCAATGCCTTAGGCGTCAAATTACATCAGCCATGACGCCTCACCAAAACTTTGAGAAATAAGTCTGGATTCAAACTACCTGCCTCAGCTACTATTCTGATGCCGCCACCCGTCTGATGCCACACAACTACTGACAGTTTCTCCATCTGCCACCAACCATCTTTACCAGGGACTGGTATTGCCACCCACCTCCACACTGTCATTGTGCCACTCTCTGACCTCATGCTGCTGCATCCGTCACCTACCCTCTCTGTCATTGTGCCACTCTGTGCCCTACTCCTGTTTTTGCCACCTCCAGAATGTCATTGTGCCACTGTCTGACCTCATGTTGCTGCTGTGACTGCTGCCGTACCCTCCACACTGTGTTATTGTGCCATTATGTGGCCTACTCCTATTTTTGCCACCTCCAGAATGTCATTGTGCCACTCTCTGACCTCATGCTGCTGTGGCTGCTGCCGTCACCTCCACACTCTGTCACTGTGCCACTCTGTGGCCTATTGATGTTGCCACCTGAGCCCTCAGCTTGTTTATTTTCCAGCTGGCGCTGCCATGACTTTATCAGGCTACATTCCCGCTTCAGTTTTTTGGTCAGTTTAGCCCTCTTAAGTGCCCAGGGAATTTTATAGTGAAGCGATTCTAAGAGCGGCGGCAGTCATCTGCGTGTCATACTAAAACACAACATTGTATGAAGACCCTCTGCATATTTAAGTATGGCACAACGTTCTACAGCACCCTACAGGCTCTGTGCAGCCTGGAAATAGCTGTTTTGTAACGCGAAGTAATTCGGACCGAAACGAATTTTGTCAGAAAATTCGGCGAAGTTGGTGAATCGAATTTTTGAGAAATTCGCCCATCTCTAGCCATGTCCAATACCAGTGTCTTCTTATGTGTCAAAGAGGCCCCCGTGGCAGCTGCTAGCGCTGCACCTCTCATAGTTATGCAGTCCTCATCTTTTCAGTTAGCCATTGAAAGGAATGAATTATTTTAGCCTGTGAATTTTTTTCTGTGACTTTTAGGCTAGGTTCACACGGCTTAACTGCGGGACGTAATTACGTCCCACAGTTACGCCGTGTGGCCGGGGGCGGGAGTGGGGGGCCGGCACTCCGCCGGCCCATAGACAATCATTACTAGCGGCGCGTATACGCCGCTAGAAAGTGACATGTCAATTATCTTCCCGCCCGGCAGAATCACCGGGCGGGGAGAGGAGACGTAATCCATAGTTCTCTATGAGAACTGTGGATTACCGTAATGACTGGGCCGTTTTCAGTCCGTAATTTGCGCACTTCGGCACGTAATTATGGACCGAAATACGGCCCATTTTAAGCCGTGTGAACATGGCCTTAGAGCCAAATTTTCTTCACTAATTTGTTCCATGTATCCAGTTTACTGTTATGGATGCTAATTGCAGCTTCTCCTCACCTGTATGGGTATAAAAATTAACTAGAACATCTTCTCCCATTGACTTTAATGGAGTATGAAGTTCGGTTCAACACGAACTTCGAACCGAACTTCTCAAAATTCAAGGTTCTACTCGAACTCGAACTTTTTAGGGTTCACTCATCTCTAATGGAAAGATTTGCACCTCGTGTGTTTGGAATCCACTGCTGGTTTTAGCTTGCAAATGCTGTTGCAAAATGCTAAAAATACTGTTGTGTGAACCCTTCCTCATTTTGGAAAAACACGCATCAAAAGCTGCATACACATGATGCCTGAAAAAAAGAAACACATAACCTTTTTGTGATGTGTTTTTAGCCAAAAAATGCGAGCTAAAATGTAAGTCTAAAAAAAGCCTAATATTTTTTTTCACTAGGTGAGACTAGGTAAATTGGCATACTGTATGAATTGTGTAGCTAAGCTTCTTCACAAGGAAGTACGCATTCTTCATGATTTCTAGTTTATGCCAGTGGCACAAATGTGAACCCCATAGCCATATTAAGATACTTGTACTGTAAGAGGCACAAGTGGGTCATTATTATTATTTGGGCACCTTTAATGGATAGTTTGTACGGAGGCAGTAATTGGTAAGGAAGTAGTGGAAAAGTGAGAAATCTAAGATGTTTGTGTGATAAATGCTGTAAAGTCAAGTCATGTCGTCATGGCATTCTGAGTCGGATGGAGTAGAAAAGGGAAAGATAACAACTCTCATCAGAGAAGAGAACAACTCATCAAATAAAACATCTTCTGTGAGTCCCTGATGTCAGTGGGTTTTTTTGCTTCCGTGTTGTATCAGTGCTGTATTCACTGTCATGTGATGGTGACCTGAGCTGGTGTCTGACCATTATGTGGTCTCTATATGGCATTGTTGTAGGTTACATCAGCACTTGTATAGTGGCAGCGTACACCTGTCCCTGGTTGTAAAAATGAGGGCACACCTTTCCCTGACCCTGTGATTAGGGGTTTCATTTTTATTTTCCTGCTTGTGTTTATAATGTTTTAATTTTAGAAAGTGGTGAGGTGTGTGACCAAGGGTAAACTTGGAGGTGGATATTGTATATGAGCTGGTGGGAGTTTTGTGCTGCTTTATAGCTGTAACCTTATCCTGCAAATATATAACCTTCACACGGCTCCACAGGCAGAAACAAAAAAGTTTTGATTTTTAGAATATAGTAAAAGAAAAACATGATTATGATTTGTGAGCGTGAGGAGGGGCCTGTAAAAAAGGCATAGTGTATTAAGTGGGGGTGTGGTCTGTAAAACAAGGTGGCAAACTTAGCAATAGCCCTGAACAGCAAAAGTTCTAGCTATGCCACTGCTAACACTAGACTGTCAGGGCATGCTGAGATTTGTTTTATATAGCTGCTGGAGAACTCCAAGTTGAAGAAATATTCTGAAAGACTGGTAAACACGAGAAAATCAAGACTTAAATAATGAAAATTATTTCTCCCCAGTTTGTGTCCTCATCGCCCATCAAACTATGCGTTATCCGCTGAAATTTTGGTTGACAACAAAACATAGTAAGAGAATCACTGCTGGGAATTAGAAAACAGACTAAGTTCTTGAACAAGTAAAATATTCCCTAAAGCTATTGTTTAGCAATTACATTTTCTGGAGGTTCCACTTGGAAATCCATGCCATTAAGCTGTCAGAATGCAACTGGAGGCGAACACATCAGTAGTGACAAAAATTAACCCGAACATTTATACTAATACTGTTTTCTTCCTATCTTGGAGGGTCTGATATGGGATTATGAAGACTTATTCAATTATTTAGTTTCAATCATTTAACTTTATCTTTATAACAGACGAACACCAATTTTACACAAATGTAATCCAGTTGTGCATTTCTGCTTCCGTATTATGGCTGCAAATCCAGGCTTTTTTTAAGTAGCAGGATCTTATTTATCTAGAAGAGCAGGATTCACTAAGCTGCGAAACCACTAGTCTCTTGATAAATACCATTGATTGACATTAATGGAAATGATGCCGGAGACTGAAGTCAATACACAGGTTGTTACTAGATAATGCCAAGCCTTATTGGATTAGCTTATATTAATTGACCTGACTAGTGCTAAAACTGGCTGCTTAATGTCTTGTAGTGCAGTAAGGTTAGCTTCAAACATCGAGACCTTGGATCACAGATTTAGTTTATTAGAACACAATAAATACCTAAAAAAAACTATTTTAGTGCACAGTTTTCAATATTTTAATTAAAATAAACTGTTGTAGGAAATCCCAAGAACGTTGCATCTAGAGCACTACACTTCAACTGCTCAATGCATAAGGATGTATATGTGAACTCCTATGTAGAGCGACAATTAACATCAGGACAATTGTGCTTCCCTGTGAAAACAACAATTTTTTCAGTCTTAATAGGTTCAATATTGTATGTTGATTCATTTCTTAATGCATTTTTCTATTGATCTGAGCTTTATTTTTCTTATACAGGTCTCCTAGTCCCCCGCAAGGACATAGATTTTAACCACAACATGCTGGCTCACAGCAATTATCACTAAAGGGAGTTTAGGAGCTTACTGCATTCTGTTATGTTGAACTTAATGATAAGAATGTATGCACTAAGCCCCCACGCTGACAAATAACCAGTATGTTTTCTTCTATCTGTATTTATAGTTGAAAGCCTACATACACTATATAAAAAGACACATCTGCATGTTTTTCTCACTATCTGACATGAAATCAGAATAAACTTTACCCGTTTTAGGTCAATTAGGATTTCCACAATTATTTATATTTGCCAAATGGCAGAATAATGAGAGAGATAATTTTTTAAGGTGTTTTTATTACTTTCTTTGAAGTCAAAAGTTTTCATACACTAGGGTTAATATGCCTTTAAACAATTTGGGACAGCCCATATGATAATGTTATGTCTTTGGAAGCTTTTATTGGCAACATCTTAGTTAACTAAAGGCACATCTGAGGATGTATTTTTTATGCACAGCATAAACACACTGCTTCTGTGTGTAACATCATGGGAAAGTCTAAAGAAATTAGCCAAGATATCAGGAAGAGAACTGTTTACTTGCACAAGTCTTGGGTGTAATTTCCAGATACCTGAAGGTGTCTCGTTCTTCTGAACAAACAATTATGCGCAAGTACAAACAAGATGGGAATGTCCAGCCATCATACCGCTCAGGAAGGAGACAGGTTCTGTGTCTCAGAGATGAACGTGCTTTGGTCCGACATATACATATCAACCCAAGAACAGAAGCAAAAGCCCTTGTAAAATGCTGGTGGAATCTGGTAAGATTCTGTCATTATCCACAGTGAAACGAGTACTGTATCAGCATGGGCTGAAAGGCCACTCTGCCAGGAAAAAGCCATTACTCCAAAAGAAACATATAAAAGCCAAATTAATGTTTGCGAATGCACACAGGAACAAATACCTACATTTCTGGAGACATGTCCTGTGGTCTGACAAAACTAAAATTGAACTGTTTGGCCATAATGACCATCGTTACATTTAAAGGAAAAAGGGAGAAGCTTGGAAGCCTAAGAACACCATCCCAACTGTGAAACATGGGGAATGGCAGCATTATGTTGTCGGGTTGTTTTGCTTCAGGATGGACTGGTGCACTTCAAAAAATAGAGGAATGAAGATTATGTGGTAATACTGAAGCAACATCTTCCAGACAGTTTGGACGGAAATGGGTCTTCCAAATGGACAATGACCTGAAGCATACTGCCACAAAGTGGCTTACAAAGTGGCTTAAGCATACTGGTTACAAAGTGGCTTAAGTATAACCAAGTCAATGTTTTGGAGTGGCCATCACAAAGATCTGATCTCAATCCTTTGCCCATGAAAATTTATGGGCAAAGTTGAAAAGGCAGGAACAAGCAAGGTGACTTACATACATGGCTCAGTTACACCAGTTCTGTCAGGAGGAATGGGCTAAAATTCCTACCAACTATTGTGAGAAGCTTGTGGGAGGATATCCAAAATGTTTGACTCAAGTCATACAGTTTAATGGCAATGCTACCAAATACTAATGAAATGTATGTAAACTTTTAACTTTGCAGAAAGTAATAAAAATGCTTCAATAAATTCTCTCTCATTATTCTGGAATTTGGTAAATATAAATAATTTTGGTAATTCTAATTGACAAAGACATGTAAGGCTATGTTCACACGGGTTAAAATGGGGCACATTTCGGTCCGTATTTTGCGCCATACTGCGTTCAAATACGGGCGAAATGCGCCCCAGTCATTACGGTAATCCACAGTTCTCATAGAGAGGATTACAACTCCTCTCCCCGCTCGTGCAATAAGCCGTGGAGGGAGATAAGTGACATGTCAATTATTCACGGCGTTTACGCGTCGTGAGTAATGCATGTCTATGGGGCCGGCGGCCGATCACTCGCCCCGCAATTATGTCATGTGAACTTAGACTAAGGTTTATTTATTATAAGGTACACACCATTATACTGTTTGTAGGGGTGATCCTACTGCTTATAGACGTTCGTTAAAAATGCCATCCTTCTTATTAGTCTGCAGAGTGAGAAATTCCCATCATTGCGCTGATGACAGGGACGTAAGAGAAACCGTTATTTTACAGCAAGAAAACATGGTCAGTAACAACACTGTAGATGGATATTAGCTGGAGGTTGATAAAGCAGTTTTTCCTCACTTTTGGTGCATTTTTTGGATTCATAGGATTTTTCTCAATTGATGCTTGCTGTAGTTGTGGGCTTTTTAAGCAGTTTGTAGCATTTTTTTCATCCATAGGCCTCAATTTTTTGCTCAACTTTTGTATGTATTTGTACACAAGTTTTTATTTTATATGGGGTTTTTAGTGCACCTTTCCTCCATCACAAATCATGTGATACATCACATGATTTGCAATGTGGGAAAACGCTACAAAAAACACAAAGCTATGCATATGCACAGATGCAAAGAGGTTTATGAAAAGAAAAATGCCACAAACTACCTAAACAATTGAAAACAATACAACTGACAAAAAAATACACCAAAGTTAAAAAAAAAAACACATTTCTTATTGGCTACTGATCTCCAGCTAACATCTGGCAGCTGCAGTTTTTGCCATAAAAAGATAAATTTAAAAAAAACATGCATTTTTTAGTAGAATTTTCATGCATTTTTTAATGCAATACTTAATTAGCACAAAAATATGGTATCTTTCCCAAAAATACTTTGTGTGACAGCAGGTTAACAGAAAAGGAATAAAGTCCAAACAGGGAGCCAAAGATAGACATAAATGTATGGAGTTTTGAAAGGCACTGTAATCGCTGGCTCTCCCGCTGTGATAAAACTACAACATCCAAATACCTTGATGGACAGGACAGCATAAGGATGTGCTGACAGTTTCACAATTGCCATAGGTTACAAACCAGTGCTCTTCAGTCAGTACAGCAGTGAGTGTAGTCAGAATTCAGAGGACTTATTCCCACTTTAACCCTTTGGTGACATGCCGATTTAAGGCCTTACAGATGAGAAAATTTTGAGGGGGGGTGGGATACGAGTCAGCTCATTACTAGATCTGGAACTTTTTTTTCCATTGACATAATCATATTAGGGTTGTTTTCTGCAGAATGACTTTTTAGGCTGCATTCAAAAGTTTAGCTTTTTAGACGCAATTTTTAAAACCAAAACCAGGAACGGATCATAAGGGAGGACACATATTAAAGAAAATCTCAAAATTCTCAAAGTACAGCAGTGGACAGCAGACAATGAAACGATTTCAAACATTGGATTAGTGGTGCATTTAAAATGCATTACTGCTATTCTTTATATATGCATAAAATGAAGGTATTTAGAGCACAGTTTGATCAAATTGCATATGTCTACCTACCGCATCAAGATAGCCTGATCATGTTCACACGGTTTATTTTGGGGTGCATTTAGCCACGTATTTCGCGGCGTACTGCGCTCTAATACGAGCAAAATGCGCCCCAATCATTACGGTAATCCACAGTTCTCATAGAGAACTTTGGATTACGCCTCCTCTCCCTGCTCAAACAATGCGATCGTATTGTACACGCGGGGAGATAAATGAAATAAATGAGAACCGTCTGTAAACCAGGTATCAACTATTAAAATCGACCTCTATGGAAAATCCATGCAGCAGTCTCCATTGCATGGATTTTCCGCCAGACATTTTTTTCAGACCGCCGGCAGTCCGAAAAACATTGAATATGTTCATTCCTCTGCCCGGTATTCGGACGGAATATGTACATGTTAGTGTGAAGCGGGAGGGTTTTTCTTCGCAAACTGCGGAGAAAAACCATCACTCTCTGGCCGTGTGCACGGCCGCAAAACACGACCGATATTTTCACTGTGCCGTGTGAACGGCCCCTTAAACTCAATATTTAATAAACAGTCTGTAAATAAACTGGTCTTTGAATGCAACAAGAGCTCAAGGTAATCAGGCGGCACCGACACCCATAATTCACTCCATATAATTTAGTGTCTCATAAAACAACCCAGCACTATAGGCTGAGGTGGATGTGCTTGTTTCCCATGTAACGTGAGTGTTTACAATAAATCTTTACAAAGAAGAAGATTGGTGAGTGCCGCTTACATTCTTTATCACTTAAATAAACTGGTCGCTTTTAAGATAAAACTGAGACATTTAGGTGAATGTATTGGTGTAGACTGAGATAAAATAAACGTCCTGAAATGATAAAAAAAAAAAAACTGCAAAGCTTAAAAGGGGTGAAAGTCAGTGCTTCTAAATCCTTTGTTTGTTAGAGGTAACACACTCTGTTCTCTAGCTGAGGTCCATCCCAGTGACAACACTCCCTGCTCTCAGATAAGACAAAGAGCAGAGAGAGGAGGGGAGAGCAGGATGGTAACCAGAGAAACCTGCGTACACTTAGAGCAGATAGAATCTCTCGTATCTCCTGAGCAAGGAAAAAAATCAAAAGACCAATGTTGGTAAATTTGTACAGCATTTCTTCACAGAGAAAAGTAATGCTCCAGCATAAAATGCAGCTTCTTTAATTTGGGTTTTAATCTCCATATACATTCATAGACACACAAGCAGGTGTGTACACTGGGTTACACGTTACTAACCCTTGCAGGTTTGTGACAAGGAATCTGCAAGGGTTAGAAACGTGTAGCCTAGTGCACGCACCTGCTGGGGTATCTATGGATGTATAAGGAGATTTAAACTTGTAATTAGGAAGCTGCATTTTATGCTGGAGCCTTTCTTTGTGAAGATATTCTGTACAAGTTTAAAGCCGAAGACAGTCGGCAGCTCCGGGCATGGTAAAGCAGGGAGGTGAGTAAAAGTCAGCAGTACAAAGAAGGACATTTACTGACCGGACGACAGCTCAGGTGAGCAGCTCAAGCTGTGCAGTAGAGGGGGAGTATAAGGCAAGACAGCCCAAGAACACTCAGAGCAGTCTCAACAAGAGTCCAGTGAGCTCTTTAACCTTATATATATATATATATATATATATATAACCAAGGAAAATCCAATTGCACTCACAAAAAGATAAGATGAAAAATTGGCGTGCTTTATTGCATGTCCAAAAAAGGCAACGTTTCGGCTCACTCAGAACCTTTCTCAAGCAAATAAAAGGTGGTTCATGTGGTGATTATATAGAACAGTGCTCATGAATATGTATGAATACAAATTAGCTATACAAAAATATAAACATAGCTTATAAGTGACAATCAAATATGTGATCAAAAATGACAATGTGATACAAAAATACAATCAAGTCAGGTGACATCAACCATATCAAATACAAAGTGCCATACAAAGTGAAAAGAATACAATTGTATAAATATACATAAGTATTGTGCAAAATATATTACCATATAGGAGAAAGGGGCAGGATGAGCTCCTCCTATCATAGATATACAATGTTGCCTCCCCGGGCAAAACAATGTGCGTCTCGGCGTCTGTAAGGAAGCACTGCGCATGTCCGGATCTGCGACATCGCGGGAGTATGCAGCGGAGACCCGCCGCATCTCGCGCATGCGCACTTGAACAAAGGAACCTCAAAACCATCTTGTTCAAGTGCGCATGCGCGAGATGCGGCGGGTCTCCGCTGCATACTCTCGCGATGTCGCAGATCCGGACATGCGCAGTGCTTCCTTACAGACGCCGAGGTTTGAAGGTTCTATATAATCACCACATGAACCACCTTTTATTTGCTTGAGAAAGGTTCTGAGTGAGCCGAAACGTTGCCTTTTTTGGACATGCAATAAAGCACGCCAATTTTTCATCTTATCTTTTTGTGAGTGCAATTGGATTTTCCTTGGTTATTAATTTTGACCTGTGACGTGGTCTATTGCCAGTTTACACCCGATATTCGGTGAGGTCCTGCCTCTTTTTCCCATTTATATATATATATATATATATATATATATATATATATATATATATATATATATATATATATATATATATATATATATATGTATATATGTATATATATATATTGTATTTATATATTATATATATATGTATTTATATATATATACTGTATATATATATAATACTGTATATATATATGTATATATTGTAAGGCCGCAACTGGGAAGGTCTACAAGGGAGTATATATCCCAGCCAGGTTCTGGACATATGTCTGGGGAGTCCAGGACGCATGCCACCAAGATAAGGAGCCTTGGTGGAGTGAAAGGCCGTTGATAAATAGATGTCGACAGTACAAACTGTTGACCTATGTTTAATTTGTTAGTACGGCTACCAGCCATTTCATTGGGAGTAAGCATAGAGCAGGGTGGGTGCTTACTCCCCATGGCTCCACTGCGGGTTTTCCTGGCTGTATAAAAGGTCAGCAGGTAGCTGACTGGGCGTCGGCTGTACCTCCAGTCTACCTTCTGGGCTGGAGGTGTTCACACTGGGAAGCCAGTGTAGGACCAACAAGGTGATAGTGAGGGAACTACGCCATTGTTAGTGAGCGCTCAGACGAGCAAGTATTTTGTTTTTGTTGTTGCTGTGCATGTTTGCCATCTGTTTTGTTCTGCTGATGAAATAAACCCAGCCGTTTGTACCTGACTTCTGCCTCTGTCTCATGCCTGAAAGACTAATGCGGTGATCCCAGAGCTGTGCAAGCTCACACATGGTGGAGGATGCTATGGGCATTTTAAAGAGACGCTTCTCTTAAAGAGACAGGCAGCGAAAAGTGGTTCCAATATATGTCGTGGGTTAAAGCGGCAACAGTGCAACCAGCGGAGACACCCAAAATGGATGAGCTGGTAAAGCAGTTAATACAGGCAAACACCAACCTCCAGCTAATGGCGGCAAGCCAACAGAAGGCCCACCAGGAGACCGTGCGGGCTCAAGCAGAGACCAACCGCCTGTTGATTGAGACACACCAGGCCGCCCTTAAAGAGCAACAACAGGTAAACCTGGCTCTACAGCAGCAGCTCCAGGTCCTGACTACAAGACCAGAGGGGGCAGCAGGTGGGCCCTCCATGCCCCGTCAAGTGGTGCTGCAAGTTCTACGTAAAATGACCCCAGATGATGACGTGGAGGCGTATCTCGGCACCTTTGAGAGGATCGCCGAGAGAGAGCAGCTACCCGTGGACCAGTGGGCTGACGTCCTGGCCCCCTTTCTGACTGGCGAGCCACAAAAGGCCTACTTCGACCTGAGAGCTGAAGACGCCAAGGACTACACGCGGCTGAAAGGGGAGATCCTAGCCCGACTGGGGGTTACTCTGGCGGTCCGGGCCCAGAGAGTTCACGCCTGGGAATTCGATGCAGCAAAGCCAGGTGTGTGGGGTACACGGACCCCAAAAGCCTGGACGAACTTGTCTCCATTGTGGAGCGTTATAGTGCCACCGAGGAGTTCCTCCAAGGACTGCACCCACCGAAGTCAGCATGGGGTAAGACTGTCCCTGTCCCAAAAGGGGAACCTAAGGGTCCGGAGGGGAGGGGATCCCGGCTGGGTGAGAAGGGGGGAAGGTTGCCAACCCCAAAGAGACCGCTCTTGCCCAGAGCCCGGGGCCCCATCATCTGCTGGCGATGCAATGGACTCGGACACGTCGCCGCACAGTGTCCTACTTTGGGGGAACCCATGGACTGTGGTGTAAGGCGTACGTCATTGTATGCAAGGCCTTCATACACCACGCAGATTGAGACTGGGGGAAATCGGCGGGTATGCACCATTAAAATCAATGGACACACCGTACAAGCCCTCATGGACTCCGGAAGTTTGGTAACCCTGGTGCAGGCCAGGCTGGTGGGCGCAGACCAACTCCGGCCACGCCGTATAGGGGTGATCTGTGTACACGGGGACACCAGGGACTACCCAACCGCGGTACTGACCCTAAAGACCCCCTGCGGGCCCGCAACACATGAGGTGGCTGTCGTTGCAAGCCTACCCCACAGTGTAATCATAGGCTGTGATTTCCCCTTGTTCTGGGATTTGTGGGGAAATAAAAAGTGTGCCCCGTATCCTGTGGTAAAGGGTAATGTGTCTGCACCGGGACCAGAGGAGCCCGATGGGTTTCCCTTGTCTGTTCTGGCTGGGGACCCCGAGGAAAGTCCCTCTGAGCTAGAGTTCGCCTCCTTGCCAGTATCCAGGGGGAACTTTGGCACGGAGCAGCTGAGGGACCCAAACTTGGAGCATGCCTGGAAAAGTGTGAAGGTAATAGATGGGAAGCCCCAGGAACCAGGCGAGAGTTTGTGGTCAACAACAATATGCTGTACCGGGTAAAAAAGACCCCAACCGAAGTGGTAGAGCAGTTGGTGGTGCCCCGGTCACATGTCCGCCAGGTTTTGGAGCTAGCCCACTCCCATGTGCTGGGGGGACACTTAGGGGTGGAGAAGACCCGGGAGAGAGTGGAGCGTAATTTTTACTGGCCAGGAATTTACAGGGCAATTGAGGAATACTGCCAGTCCTGCCCAGAGTGTCAAATTAACGCCCCTAGGCCCCATTTTCGGAGCCCCCTAATTCCTCTGCCAATAATAGAGGTCCCCTTTGAGAGGATCGGCATGGACCTGGTAGGACCGCTCCCTAAGTCAGCCCGAGGACATCAGCACATCTTAGTGGTCCTCGACTACGCCACTCGCTATCCCGAGGCCATTCCCCTAGGAACACCTCCTCCAAAGGAATAGCTAAGGAACTGTTCCAAATGTTCACCCGCACGGGTATCCCGAAGGAGATACTAACAGACCAGGGCACCCCCTTCATGTCTAAGGTGACCAAGGAACTCTGCCGTCTGCTTAACATTACACATCTCCGTACCTCAGTATATCATCCCCAGACCGATGGTCTGGTGGAAAGGTTTAATAAAACCCTAAAAGCGATGCTCAAGAAGGTGGTAGATAAGGATGGGAGAGATTGGGACCGTCTCTTACCCTACCTCATGTTCTCGGTAAGGGAAGTCCCGCAGGCCTCCACAGGATTCTCACCCTTCGAGCTCCTGTATGGTAGACATCCCCGGGGGCTTCTGGACATAGCCAAGGAGACCTGGGAGCAGGAGAATACCCCGCATAGGAGTGTCATTGAGCACATCGCTGAAATGCAGGACAGGATTGCGGCCGTTCTACCCATAGTACGTGAGAACCTGCAGCAGGCGCAAGAAACCCAGGCCAGAGTATATAACAGGTCGGCAAGGGTCAGAGTGTTCCAGCCAGGCGACCGGGTACTAGTACTTGTACCCACGGTCGAAAGCAAATTTCTGGCGAAGTGGCAGGGCCCCTATGAGATTACGGAGCGGGTCAGTGAGGTAAATTATAGGGTCTTCCAGCCCGGTAAAAGGAAACCATATCAAATTTACCATGTCAACTTAATTAAGCCCTGGAAGGACCGTCAAAGTCTGGTGGCGGTCAGAGAGCATAGGGGTGTCCCAAAGGGAGAATTACCACCGGTCCCTATCTCTGAGTCATTGTCTGAAGCACAGCGGCAGGAAACTAGGGAGTTCCTACAAAGGAATCAGCAGGTTTTTTCGGAACTGCCAGGTCGGACGGGAGTCATTTCACATGACATCGTCACAGAACCTGGCCAGAAGGTACGTTTGAGGCCATATAGGGTGCCTGAGGCCCAGAGGCAAGCGATTGCTGAGGAAGTTGAAAAGATGCTGAAGCTTGGTGTCATAGAAAGGTCCCAAAGTGGGTGGTCGAGCCCTATAGTGCTCATACCGAAACCTGATGGGAGCTTGCGATTCTGCAATGATTTTCGCAAGCTCAATGAGCTATCAAAATTTGATGCCTACCCGATGCCACGGGTTGATGAGTTGGTCGAGCGGCTAGGACCTGCAAGGTACATTAGTACATTAGACCTGACCAAGGGTTATTGGCAGGTGCCCCTCACAAAGGAAGCTAGGGAGAAAACTGCTTTTTCCACCCCAGATGGACACTTTCATTATGTTGTCCTCCCCTTTGGCCTACATGGGGCTCCGGCCACATTCCAGAGGATGATGGACATCATACTGCAGCCTCATAGAAAATATGCGGCGGCATATTTGGATGACGTGGTGGTATTTAGTACGGACTGGGAATCCCATCTACCCAGAGTACAGGCCGTCTTAGATGCCATAAGGGCAGCAGGGTTAACCGCCAACCCCAATAAGTGCGCCATAGGGCTCGAGGAGGCTCGCTATCTAGGCTATGACATTGGGAGGGGGGTCATCAAGCCCCAGATGGACAAACTTGAAGCAATTAGGAATTGGCCCCAACCGGTTTCCAAGAAGCAGGTCAGGGCTTTTCTTGGTATCGCAGGGTACTATAGGAGGTTTGTGCCCAACTTTGCCTCCATAGCAGCCCCTCTTACAGATCTCACAAAAGGATCCAAGTCCACTATGGTCAAGTGGAACCCGGAGGCTGAACAAGCTTTTAGAAATCTTAAAGAGGTACTCTGCAAGAGACCAGTGCTCGTTGCGCCAAACTTCCAGAAGGAATTTTTGGTCCAGGCAGACGCCTCTGAGGTGGGATTAGGGGCTGTCCTGTCACAGCTGGTTGAGGGAGAAGAACACCCTGTAGTGTACCTCAGCCGGAAACTGTCGGCGGCCGAGAAAAATTACGCCATAGTAGAGAGAGAATGCCTGGCCATTAAGTGGGCTATTGAGGCACTGCGCTACTACCTGATAGGTAGACCCTTTAAAGTAATCACGGACCATTCACCTCTAAAGTGGATGGCACAAAACAAAGGAAAAAATGCAAGGGTGACCCGGTGGTTCCTGGCTCTACAGGACTTTAAATTCTCTGTAGAACATCGCCCCGGGTCACAACAAGCAAATGCGGATGCACTGTCGCGGGTGCATAACTTTATGGCACAAAGTGCTCCGCCCCACAGGTCTGAGCAGAGGGGGGGGGATATGTAAGGCCGCAGCTGGGAAGGTCTACAAGGGAGTATATATCCCAGCCAGGTTCTGGACATATGTCTGGGGAGTCCAGGACGCATGCCACCAAGATAAGGAGCCTTGGTGGAGTGAAAGGCCGTTGATAAATAGATGTCGACAGTACAAACTGTCGACCTATGTTTAATTTGTTAGTACGGCTACCAGCCATTCCTGGGTCGGCCTTTCATTGGGAGTAAGCATAGAGCAGGGTGGGTGCTTACTCCCCATGGCTCCACTCCGGGTTTTCCTGGCTGTATAAAAGGTCAGCAGGTAGCTGACTGGGCGTCGGCTGTACCTCCAGTCTACCTTCTGGGCTGGAGGTGTTCACACTGGGGAAGCCAGTGTAGGACCAACAAGGTGATAGTGAGGGAACTACGCCATTGTTAGTGAGCGCTCAGACGAGCAAGTATTTTGTTTTTGTTGTTGCTGTGCATGTTTGCCATCTGTTTTGTTCTGCTGATGAAATAAACCCACGGAGCCAAGCAACCGTTTGTACCTGACTTCTGCCTCTGTCTCATGCCTGAAAGACTCATGCGGTGATCCCAGAGCTGTGCAAGCTCACAATATATATATATATATATATATATATATATATATATATATATATATATATATATATACAATATATATATATATATCTTTGTGCATATTTGGTAAATTTATATTTGGGGGTAAATGTACTATAATTGCAAGTGAAAAAAACATGCCAAAATCGCACCATGTAAAAGCAGCCTTAGAATCTGCAAGACCTTAAACACAGTAACTGATTATTCACTTGTAACACCTTTCCAAACAATTTAGATAACTGAAATGAGCTTGCTGGTTATAAGGGTGCTTTCACACAGCGCAGTTTTGGTGCAGTTTTAACTGTGGTCCAATTAAACTGCCTTTATTACCAGCAAGCTTCTTTCACTTATCTAAACTGTTTGGAAAGTGAGGAATCAATTACTGTGTTTGTAATCCACAAGACTTCAAAACACAGTCATTGATTACTTACGTGAAACACCTTTCGAACAATTTAGTCAACTGAAAGAAGCTTGCTGGTAATAAAGGCAGTTTAATTGGAGCGCAGTGAAAACTGCACCAAAACTGCACTGTGTGAAAGCATCCTATTTATTTGCAGTTCAGAGTGCAAGTGAAAAATGCACCAACAATGCCACAAAATCGCACCATGTGAAAGTACCCTTGCACTTGCCCATGATCTTTGGTTCCAAAACATGAGCTTTAAGAATTATCTGTTAACTTACTACCTAATATATCTCACCCCTTGATTAGTGTCACAAGATGATGTCATTCACTTCACCTATCATTGGTTTTAATGTCTTGAGGTAGATAAGAAAGCACAGTGGATTGTCTCTTGCTGTCAATGATGCTGGATCTGTTCTGTCTTCAATGTAAGTAAGATGTGTGCCATAGTCTGCTGTCAGACAGACTTAAGCTTAAAATAAGCTTCTTAACCCTGTTAGAATCACAAAGCCATAACCTTTCCATAAGCAACCAAACACAAACTGTCAGAAGTGCCAAGTAGTCCTGTTTCTATAGATTTAGCTTTTTTTAGTCAAGGGTCAAAAATAAAATTTTTGTCTAGTTTATGATGCCCTTTATGTGTAAGAGCCTAGTGGCAAGATAGTAATATGGTTTTCATTCACAATGAGAAATATTTTAGTCATTGTTCACTCATTGCATTTTTGTATCTATTTTTTAATTTTTTTAGTCAAAACTGGGAGTTTTATTCAAAAAATGAAAGCCTTTCTGTAGCCGTTTCCTCCGTTAAAAATCCAATCTAGGTTCTGAGTGGCAAGAAGAAATATTATGCAATTTGCTCTGTGTTAATAAGGTATTACATGTGTAAGGTTACACATTTTCTGCAGAAATATTTGTGACTTTGTTATACATCTAAATGACTTGAGGGCAGAAATCCATGCCCATGTTGCAGAAGCAAACTAATTTGGATGTATGGAATGCACTTCAGTTATAAAATATCTTTCACAACAAATGTGCTGCATGTAAATATACGCTAAACAGGTACTGCATATCACAGGAAGGGGACAGAAAACTCATCAGTAGGATAGAATCTTTAAAGCAAACCCTTAGGCTGTGTTCAAACGTTCACCTTTTTAGATGCCATTTTTGAAGCCAAATCCAGGATTGGATCATAATTGGGGAACACATATTAAGGAAAGATTGAGACTTCTTGTTTTAAGTCCATTTTTGGTTTTGGCTTCAAAAAGCTGAACGTCTGACCGCAGCCTCATTAACCATGCATTATATATTTCATTAGAAAAGTGTATTTTATTCTAGATGCCATGAACCTGGAATTTCAAGATAGTCACTTAGTCAAAAGACATATTCAATGCAGAAATTATAATTAGTAAGGAAACATTCTAAAAGGAGACTGAGACTGCCCTTGGTTTGACTAGAAATAATCACGTTTCTTAGATTTTCTTTTGGTAAGAGGCTTACAGAAAGATGTCAGATGTAGCCACACGCAGTCTATGTCTATCAGATGTAATTATATCCAGCAGCTTTTTTTATCATTTTCAATCACCCAAATTAGAGAGACTGCTATATGTAGTTAACTATTTTTATTCAGACTATAAGGAAAAAAAGGGTTGTTTATGTCTATGGAAAAAAAATGAGTGATTAAAGCAAACTATATATCTTGGATAACTGTCAGCTGAACACTCGCTTGGCCAGAAGATATTCTTAACCCCACATACATGTGTAGGCTCAGCTCGACTAAGGCTAAATGTTTGCTCAATAAGGCCGTGTTCACAATCCCGCCCACAATACGGCTTGAATAAGGGACGGGGCCGGGGGCGGGGACGCGGCGGGGGAGCTGCTCGCCGGCCCCATAGACAATGCATTATAATAATGCATTATAATAATTATAATGTGTTCTCTATGAGAACTGTGGATTACCGTAATGAGAGGGACGGATTGGAGCCGTACTGAAGCGCAAATCCGGCGCGCAGTACGGCTCCAATCCACGGCCAAATAAGCCGTGTGAACATGGCCTAAGGGTGCTTTCACACGGTGCAGTTTTTTTTTCACTTACAGTACTGCACAGAAATTAAACTGCATTTATTACCAGCAAGCTTCTTTCTATTATCTAAATTATTTTAAAAAGTGTTACAAGTGAGTATTATTATTATTATTATTTATTTATTTAAAGCGCCATTGATTCCATGGCGCTGTACATTCAAGGGAGGTTACATACATAATATGTCAAATGAGTACAATAATAACGATGAATAACTTACAACTGGCACAACAGAGGGAGAGAGGACCCTGCCTGCGAGGGCTTACAATCTACAAGGAGGAGGGAAGAGACAAGAGGTGAGGGGCGGACATGTTTGTGGGGGGTGTAGTGACAGCGGGGTTATTGTAGGTTATAGGCAATCCTGAAGAAATGGGTTTTCAGGTTGCTTTTAAAACTGGTGAGAGCGGAAGAGAGTCTGATATGTTGGGGCAGTGCATTCCAGAGTGTGGGGGAAGCACGAGAGAAGTCTTGGAGACGGTTGTGTGAGGAGCTGATAAGAGGAGAACAGAGAAGAAGGTCCTGTGAGGAGCAGAGATTTCTTGAGGGGAGATATCTGGAGATTAAAGCAGAGATTTATGGAAGGGAGAGGTTATGTAGAGCCTTATAGGTCAGGGTTAGTAACTTGAAATTAATTCGCTGGGCAATTGGTAGCCAGTGAAGGGATTGGCAGAGGTGAGAGGCAGAGGAGTAGCGAGGAGAGAGGTGGATAAGACGGGCAGCAGAGTTGAGAATGGTTTGAAGGGCAGCAAGAGTGTTAGATGGGAGGCCACAGAAGAGGGTTGTTGCAGTAGTCTAGGTGGGAGATGACAAGGGCGTGGATGAGCATTTTTGTGGTGTTGAAGTTGAGGAATGAGTGGATGCGAGAGATATTTTTCAGTTGGAAGCGGCAGGCAGAAGTGAGGGTTTGGATGTGGGGTTTGAAGGACAGAGCGGAGTCGAGGGTTAACCCAAGGCAGCGGACTTGCGGAAAAGGTGAGAGTGTACAGCCGTTGACAGTGATAGAGAGGTCAGTGGAGGGATGGAGGGGGACGGTGGAAAGATGATGAATTCTGTTTTCTCCACATTTAGTTTTAGGAGACGGGAGGAGAAAAAGGAGGAAATGGACGATAGACAGTCTGGGGTCCGGGAGAGAATAGAGGTAACATCTGGGCCAGAGATGTAGAGTTGAGTGTCGTCCGCATATAGATGGTAGTGAAAGCCGTGTGAAGCTATGAGCTGACCCAGACCAAAAGTGTAGATAGAAAAGAGTAAAGGACCCAGGACTGACCCCTGGGGGACACCAACAGAGAGTGGCCAGGGGGAGGAGGTGGAGCGAGAATGAGAGACGGTGAATGTCCGATCAGTGAGGTAGGAGGATATCCAGGAAAGAGCCAAGTCTGTGATGCCGAGGGAGGAGAGGATGTGTAGCAGGAATGAATGGTTGACAGTGTCAAAAGCAGAGGACAGGTCTAGAATGAGAAGGACAGACCAATGGCGTGAGGCTTTAGCAGTTGGTAGGTCATTGGTGACCTTGGTTGGGGCGGTTTCAGTAGATTGGTGGGGTCAGAAACCAGATTGTATTGGGTCAAGAAGAGAGTTGGGAGGACAGTTGAAGATAGACTTGTTGCTCGAGGAGTTTGGAGGCAAAAGGGAGCAGTAAGATGGGGCGATAGTTGGACAGAGAGGAGGGATCAAGGGATGTTTTTTAAGGATGGGAGTGATAGTAGCATGTTTAAAGGAGGAAGGGAAAATGCCAGAGGTTAGCAATAAGTTGAAAAGGTGGGTGAGGGCTGGGATGATAACACCACTGGTCTGGGATAAGGTGTGATGGCAGTGGGTCAAGATTACAGGTGGTGAGGTTGGATTTGGACAGTAGAGAGGAAAGATTATCATGTGTAAGAGTGGGGAAACAAGTTAAGGGGGAAGAGCATTGTGCAGATATAGAGGAGGGCGCTGGGGACTGGGGGCTGAAGCTTTCTCTGATAAGGTTGATCTTGTGTAGGAAGTGAATGGCAAAGTCGTCTGCTGAAAGGAGAGAGGGTGGAGGAGGTGCTGGTGGGCGGAGGAGAGAGTTAAAGGTGTTGAATAGTTGTCTGGGGTTGTGAGACAGAGAGGATATGAGATTGGTGAAGTAATCCTGTTTGGCTAGGGTGAGTGCGGATTTAAACGTATGTAATGATTGTTTGTATAAGGTAAAGTCATCGGTGGAGCGAGTTTTCTTCCAGTGGCGTTCTGCAATTCTGAAAGCTCGCCTCAGCTGTTTAGTGGAGTGTGTGTGCCAGGGTTGTCTGTTGATTTTGCGGGTTCTGTTGTGTGTGAGGTGAACGACAAGGTGGAGTGTGGAGGAGATTGTGTGGTTGTAGAAAATGGTGGCTGCGTCTGGGTCATTAAATGAGGATATGGTAGAAAGAGGTGTAAGAGAGTCAGAGAGAGTGCGAGGGTTGAAGTTTTGTAAGTTCCTGCGGGGGTGCACTAGATGTGGGACAGGAGGAGCCGGAGTAATCAATTATTGTGGTTGAAGTCTTGGAGATTCTAAACACAGTAATTGATAACTCACTTGTATCACCTTTCTAAACAGTTAAGAGAACTGAAAGAAGCTTGGTGTAATTAAAGCAGTTTAATTGCTATGTAGTACTGCAAGTGAAATAACGCACAAAACCGCCACAAAACCGCATTGTGTGAAAGCACCCTTAGGGCGGAATATGAACATGTCAATGTGAAGGGGAAGGCTTTTCTCCACAAACGGCTTCAAAACAGAGCAAATACTGGTCGGATAATACGACCGGTATTTGCTCTGTGTCGTGGGAACACGTCCTTAGGGAAAAATCGTCTGCAAACCAGCTGACAACCTTTAAAATGGACCTCTACGGAAAACCCACGTAGCAGTCCCCACTGCACGAATTTTCTGCCCGGTTGTTTTCGGACGGAATATGAACATGTCTATGTGAAGGGGGAGGGCTTTTCTCCACTAATCACGGAGAAAAAACGTCCCCCTTTGGCCGTGTGCACGGCCCGAAAACAGTACAAACACCGTTCGGATAAACCGACCGGTATTTGTCCTGTGCCGTGGGAACGTGGCCTTAGGGTATGTTCACACAGTTGATTTGGAATTTTCAGAATGTTCAGCATCCAATTCAGCATCAAAAACTCATCTGAAAAGCGTTTCAAATGCAGTTTTCTCCCCGTGTTTTCCGACGGGGTTTTGGATGAGGTTTCCCAACACTGTTTGCTTTCTGAAACACCCATACAAATTAATAGCCAGGGCAACGCACCGAGGTTTTGGATGAGATTTTGAAGCTCTCCATTGATTCCTATGGATGTTTTCAGAGTTGAAAACGCTTCAAGCATTGACTTGACACTTCTTTTCCAGTACCCAAAACAGTGTCCAAAGAAGCACCTAAAACCTTGTCATGTGAACTACAACACTGTTTTACATAGGAATAAATGAAAATGATCTGGAGACACCTTGGAGGCTTTTTTGGTGCTGGTTTGTGTAAGAAAATGCTCCGAAAACAGTATCAAATCAGCCGTGTGAACATTACCTTAGGGTGCTTTCACACAGTGCATTTTGGGTGCAGTTTTAACTGCACTGCAATTAAACAAACCTCATTCACTGATGTAAACTGTTTGGAAAGTGAGTAATCAATTAGTGTGTTTGTAATCCTCAAGACTTCAGACACACTAATTGAATACTCACTTGAAATCTTTACAAGCAGTTTAGATAACTGAAAGAGACTTGCTGGTAATCAAGGCAGTTTCATTGCAGTGCAGTTAAAACTGCACCAAAACCGCACGGTGTGAAAGCACTCTAGGAAAGGGACAATTAGCTGCTACTAGAAACCCAATTTATCTTGTTTTAGAACAAAAGAATCAAACATGTTGAAATTCAAGATACCTGATCCTCCTTTTTGCCATCAGGTAAGATTTTGGATACCCGCACACATGTTAGAGGGTTGTCTAGTCCAATCACAGACAAAAAACTATATATTTACAGAGAAGTTAAAAGTTAGTAAGTCACAGACATATAAACTTACTTTAAAAAATACCTTTTATTTATATGCTATTAAAAAATGGACCATCAATAAGTGACCAAGTTGGACCCCAGACAAAATGGTAAATAATCCCAATCAAACGATTAGACACTGCAATTGGTATTAGTGGTTTAAATATATGTATACAATAAAGTCAAGCAAAGGAGCACTTACAGTTTCGAAGATCCTTGGTCCTCAGTGTTTATAGGGATCAGTTTTTGATATCCTTCTCCAAACTTTCACTTTACTGTAATCCTGCACTTTGTTCTTAATAAACTGTAGTAATCGTCCCGAAAGGGACGGCCCTGCCTCTTGATGACTGTCCCTGTTCAGCCGCTAACAATACCATGAAAGTAGATACACAAATAACAATGAATATACAATCATGAGCTGAATAAACCCCATATGAAATCATCTTCATCCTTTCTGGATAATTACTCCACTCTGTTTGGAGCAAAGTGCAGGGTTACAGTAAAGGGGACGTTTGGAGATGGAGATCAACAACTGATCCCTATTAACACTGAGGACCAAGGATCTTCGAAACTGTAAGAGCTCCTTTGCTTGACTTTATTGTATACATACTGTATATTTAAACAACTAATACCAACTGCAGTGTCTAATAGTTTGATTGTGATTATTTACTTAAACAGTTTTCATACATGTGGCCCTTTGTCTGGTGCCCAACTTGGTTACTTATTGATGGTCCATTTTTTAATAGGAGAGAAATAAAAAGGTATTTTTTAAAGGAGGTTGTCTAGTCCAGCCAACAACAGCAGCACTTAATATTCATTTAGTTCATACAGCCACTTTAAGGATATTACTTTTTAAAGAAAAATATTATGTTAAAAGTTATATCACTAATCAGAAAGCACTTTTTGCTCTAAAGGAAGCAAAGTAAAACTGTACCCTGCACTGATTTTAAATGACAGATTGCATTATAGTCCAGAGCTGCATTTACAATTCTATATTCAAAGCTTGAATCTCCTAGCAAGCCTTACTGGCTCGGTGTCTGCACAGAGCTTGCTTTGGTGCATTTCATTCTGTATTATGTAGTACACTATTTATAATGTATAGAACAACTATATAGAATATATAGAACTGCCTTTCCCACTGCAATGTAGCAGCGTAAAGGGATGTTCTGAGACATTAAAAAGCTTGTTTGTCTGTCAGGGCATGATTAAAAAAATAGAAGAAAAGGTTCATACTTACCTCCCAGACGCTCCCCTTCTGTTGCAGCAGTCATCCCATTCATCTGGGCTGTATCTGTGAACTTTTATTGTTCCTTCCACAGGTGCAGCCACAGCATCATGCGCACAGACAGACGAACAAGCTTTTTCAACTCTCGGAACACCCCTTTCAATACTGTAAATTGTAAATACTAAATATCTTAATGATTTAAAATGAGAACCAGAAGAACTATGACAGTCCAACTTGAAATACTTGTCTAAAACCGAAAATATAATAAAATAATTCCCATTGACCTCAATATTTAATACGCATTATAGTCCATACAGCGTGTATTTTCCCGGTCGGTTAGTAAGAGTACAAAAAAACTTAGAACATATTCATTCTTCGGTCGGATTCCAGGTCAAAAATGCATTCAAAACATTTGTATGTCGGATCCACATCCAATGCCCTATAGAGATGAATTGGATTCATTTTCTGACTGTAAATCCAACGGAAAAAAAACAACCTAAAATCCACATGAAATACTTTTTACTTGTCATGTGAATGGACCCCTACGATAAATGCACACAGGATGGATACCCTGCAGATTTTCTGTAGCAGATTTATGTGTGGGAAAGCTGCAGTATATTAGGGTATATTCACACAGTGCATATCCGTTGTGGATTGTATGGATTTTTACAGATTTTACTGCTGATTTTTCAGTATTAAGTTTAATTGAAGTTAGTGTAGAAAAATCGGCATCAATCAGCATCTGTGATACATCTGCGACTAATTAGTGAAAAAATCCATACCAAAGTCCACGTAAAATCTGCATTGGTCTGGCACTTCGCTAATAACTGCACAAATTTGCCGACATCTTATGCATTTTATGAATCTCAGACCTTTCCATTTATTCCTGCCCTTAAAGTTTATTTTTGCGGATTTCCAAAGCAAGACAAAAACTGCATGACAAAACGCATGAAGCCTAAAAATAAAAAGCATGGAGGTTTTGACGGGGCTTTTTGGCCAACAAAGAAAGTATAAATGTTAGGCCATGTCCCCACGGCATGGGTTTTCGGCCGGTTTTTCAGTCGGTTTGCGGTTTTTCAGACCGCCTGAAAAACCGGCCGAAAATGAGCACAATTGTGCTCTATGGAAAACCCGTGCAGCAGTCCCCACTGCACGAGTTTTCCGCCCGACTGTTTTGTCGCCGGCGGTCCAGCGGCAAAACATAGAAAATGCACTATCTTCCGTCCGGTTTCCCGACGGAATATGTGCATGTCTATGGGAGGGGAGAGGGCTGTTCTCCACTCATCGCGGAGAAAAGCCGTCCCCCCCGCGGCCGTGGGGACGGCCGCAAAACAGGACAAATACCGGCCGGCATTGGTCCTGTGCCGTGTAAACGGCCCCTTAGAGAATGCTTATCCTTATTTCATTTTTGTAACATCTTCTTTCTTGCTCATAAAAAATGCTATGAATTGATCCATTATTTAATATCACTTTTTTTTTACCAGTGGCTTTTTTTTTGTAATCAGACATTTTTTTCCCTATTGAGAAGCCTATGGGAAGAAGCTTGAAAACAACATTACCTCTTAAGCAGGCCGCATTTTAAGAATCGAATAAAAAACAAACCTTAAATGCCATGAACCCAATAATGCACAAAAGTGAGGAAAAAAACCATAAAAACATGCACTGTTCACAGTGTATTTCATATTGGCCTATTGACCTGCAGTGGCCTTTTTTCTGAAGCTTCTGTGTGTGAAACCACTAATACAATGCATGATAGAAAATGGGAAACTCGAAGTAAAACAATGTCATATAAAACTGAGTATGATAACAGTAAATGAGATTTACTATGGCTATTATATCCCTAGAGTAGAGCAGTTCTTCTATCTGCAGGTAAAAGATACATATTGAAAACAGTTTGGTGGCCGGACACATTATTTAGCTCTAATCAGTTTATTTTCAGGCAGCTGCTGGTCTTCTCCTGACAACAGTCTATGGATATAGCAGCACCATGCTGTTCTCTTTCCTGCTGTCCAAATTACTGTCCTCTTGTGTGTGATTAATGCAGCACTTTACCTAGGTGGGGCATGCAGACATTAGACAAGACAAGCTTCAGTTCTGCTTCTAAACAAGGTTGAACAGCCTGTGCAATGCACTGCTCCTTGTTAATGTAATGAAGCCAGACTGTTAGATTTGTTTTCCCTCAATAACTAAGTTGTTGCTTACATCCTAGATTACTAAACTCTTCTACAATGACATGATGCAAAATGGATCATATACAGAACATTTTCTGTACATTTATATATTATATATATATATATATATATTATTATATATATATATATATATATATTATATATATAATATATATATATTTATATTATTAATATATATATATATATATATATATATATATATATATATATATAAATAAAATGTATGCATAAGGAAAATCCACGGTACTCCTCAGGAGATAATTCAATATATAGATATATCTATCTATTTATCTATCCAAAATCAGCAGCACACTAAAAGAACTATCAAAAGGCACATAGACATTTTTGGAAAAGCATTTCTGCTACTTAGAAAACATGAAAACTTTTTGAGGTTCTTAGTTCACATTTTTTATCAAAACTGCTTCAGCCCACCTCCCAATGTGAACTCTGCCCACCTGCACGGGTTTTTAAATCCGTGCAGAGTATCTTGTAGCTGTAATCTACATTCCCTGAAGTGTGGAGGTCTTAACAGGCCTTAAAAGAGGTAACGTTAGTGTAGGTTCCCACCTGTATTGAGGTTCCTTTTCTGTTTGGGAGGTGGGCTTAAGCAGTTTTGATCAAAAATGTGAACTAAGAACCTCAAAAAAATTTCATTTCTGAGTAGCAGAAATGCTTTTCCAAAAATTCCTATGTGCCTTTTGATAGTTCTTTTAGAGTGCTGCTGATTTTGGATTGTGTTTGTATATTACTGCCACACCAGTGTGCACCTATGCTAATTTTTTTTCACAAAAGTTTTTCGGATGTGCAGACCAAATACTCTATCTATCTATCTATCTATCTATCTATCTATCTATCTATCTATCTATCTAACTATCTATCTATCTACAGATGTATGTAGCCATCTATCTATCTATCTATCTATCTATCTATCTATCTATCTATCTATCTCTCTCTCTATATATATATATATATATATATATATATATATATATATATATATATAATATTATTTTTGGACAGAAACCATGTACTTTTGGACTCACCCCAATGACCAGAGCTGTGTACCTGCCTAATAGCTTTTCTAAATTTCACATATCTAAGTTGGATAAAAAAGGGAAAAAAGTTTGGTGGTCGTAGCCAGGGGGGCTAAAAGCATCTGCTAGGAGGATACCGAAAAAAAAAATACAAGGTTAAAGCAGTGAACTGAATCTTTGCCCTGGGTGAAGAATAGCTGAGCTACAACTCAAATGCCAGGGGGAAAATTAGTTGACTTGGACTATATTTCTTTTTACATTATGTCAAGAAAATAAATAGAAAATGCATCTATTATTCCTATAGATCTTCTACTATCCCTATTTACTAAAAGTATTTTTTTTTCTAGGATTCTTTAAGCCTTTTATTCAGGAGGATTAAAGTTTATACATTTAACCTGTTGTCATGTCGGTACACAATTAGGATATACGACAGCTATAAGAGGTACAGAAGTAGTTCTACCTTGGTCCTAGTGCCTAAGAAGGCCCTAAGTTCCTGGCCATCCTAGTAGACACCAGTATTATAAATGTCACATGGGTGGTGATGACTTCTGTGTACACTAAAAGAACTTTGGTGAGCTTTTTTAATCATTCTTAAATGCAGCCACATAGTCAGTGATATCATATCAACAAGATAACTATATCACAGTATGTTCAGATGTGTGATCATGGTACAGTCAAAACCCTGCATGCAACAGTATTATTAGGGAATATATACACCAAGTTCGGATGTGGCACAGCAGAAGGATATCTGCGGTATTGTCCTGCCTCCAGTGCGTACACCAATGGCCACATGAGTGTGCCAACATCTTGTGGAGTCAATGGTGGACGCATCAGAGGTGGTTCTCTCTGCCACACCGTTGGTGCACCATATATTCCTACCCTTACTGTCTAAACAATGAACATCTCAGCAGAACCTGATGGGCTCCATTATGAATCTGTAGGGTCCTTTGAGCACCTAGACACCATCACGTATGGGATTTTGTACAGCCTAAAAGATACACTGCAATTTAAAATTGATGTCTCTGAACTGCAGCATTTACAGCACTGGTTATCTAATGTCTATAGGGTGATCCTGACTCCCACCAGATGATAGCCATATGAATTGTCAAGGGTGTAGGATTTCAGCATGCCCACTCCTTTATTCCTGTGGAAAAAAAAGTCAATGCCAGGCATGTCTGATAGCATCTTCCTTGTCCAACTCCAGTGAAACACACTCATTCTTAGACGAACCACCAAACATTCATCCAACATCTAAACTGTATGGTTAACTTTACTGTGTTTATTATAGTGACGTTAATACTATTTCTTTACAAATTTTCAGAACATTTTATAGATGCTGATATCTTTAAAGGGGTTTTGCCACGATCTCAAGAGCATCCAGCTCTTCAGCTCTGTGTACTCAGAAGGGGGCGTGTGATTTGCTTGAATTGCATATCATGTGACTCAGCAGGATGACATCACCAGGCCTTTCCTCTCTCTAGTCACAGAAAGGTCTGTTTATGTATATAGGTAAAATTAGCTACACTGTAGCCTAGAGGTAATGCTTTTTACCTCCCGACACAAGGGTCCTAGGTTCAAATCCCTGCAGGAACCAAACCCGTGGATTTTTTTTTTCTTTATCAACACACATAGCTCATTGAGGTTCCTTTTTTAATTTATTTGCACTGTTTCACTAATTAATAAGGAGTAAAGGGGACAGGAGTAGAATGACAACACCTGGGGGTTGAACACTCAGGAGCTGTCTGAGAGTCGAGGTTATGTCTGGGCATGTGCGACCAGGACTGAGGAGTTTGCAGCCCTGGTCGTATCCCCTGAAGACGAGCTGTAAACAATGGCTCACTAAAAGGGCAGCTAAAGCAAAAATGGTGCAAAATTTTTAATAATGATGAATGGTGAAAATGTTTATTTAATTTGCAAGCTTCCCACGTCAATTTTACTTTGTGGCAAAACCCCTTTAAGTTAAATTAAGTGACTACAACTTAAAAGGGTTTTTCTGGAACACCAAAATAGAAGATTACCTATCCTTAGGGTTGCTGGAAATCCAGCTCTTGATACCCCAATCAGTTGAATGAAGGGGTCATTCAAGCATCTTTACTATTTTTCAGACTTGTTGCATTTGCCCACTTTGTCTACAGATTAAACTTATTTTAATAAGAACATGCAATTATGATTATAAGAACTTCCGTGCAATGGAAAAACCAAGCTGTGTGAAGCCAGGTCCACAGATATCGTATACAGGTAGTAAAGTATGTTGTCAGCAGTAAGCAAAATAAAAAATGTTGTTCTGTTCTGGACATTTCTGATACTAAATCAGCTGTCCTGCATGTTCCTTCTGCTGGAGGGCTTGCATTTTATGTATAGTTTCTCAAGCTGTTTTCTTTGTTAATGAAATAGGTCATAGTCAATGGTGTATATACTGAAGTGCATAGTGTATGTTATAAAATAATGAATTCAATTCGTGACCTCGCATCCCAACCTATATTTTTTATAGCAGAAAAATAAAACTGCTAAGATTTCAAGGTAAGACTGTAAGGACAAACTGAAAATAAAGTGTATAAAGAAGAAACCAACTTAATTAAGAGTCAAATGTTTTGCAACAGGATTAAGTTTTATTTATATTCATATATCGGCAGTTGAGTCATATTATTATGACCACGTCCTACTTTCGATCGGTGGGCCATAGTTTGTGAAGGAAGTCACGTGTTGTGAGCTTGCTTGGTGGGTATATAAGGTGTGCGATAAACTGTCTGCACACATATCCCTCATTGCTGTCATGGGTAAATAGGGTAATTTATCAGAATTTCAAAAACTAATGTTTGTTGGCTCTTGTGCCAAGGGTGGCAGCATTTCTGAAACTGTGTGGGAGGTGAATGTCAGCTATAAAGTTACGTGATGGGAGACAGATACACTACAGTGTATCAGCTCTCCGCCAAAACGAACCAGTTCGGCAAATGCTACTACATATAGGACTCCAAAGAAGACCTCTGCTAATAATGGCATGGCTCATAGCAGCATTGGAATTGGACCTTCACTGATTGGCAAAGGTTGTTATCTAAATCATTGCATGGATGGATGTTGAATTGTCAGGCAACAAACATCAAGAACAAATATCCTGCAACCATTGCTAGAAGAGTACAAGCAGGTGGTGGCAATGTTATGTTCTGGGGAATGCTTTTGTGGCATTTTCCAGCCTGATGACTATGAACAACTCTTCATCTGAGATCCTCAGAAATCTGTTTTGTTCGTGCAATGATACACTTACCCAAACGTGTTGTAAAGATCAAACTCTGATAGATGCCTGTTCTTAAGTGTGGGTTTTTCTGGTTTCTATAAAAATAAATAATAAGCTATTGGTACCCCATTAAAAGAAAATAAAAAAAAAACCTATGCCCACCTTCCTCCACTTCTTCCTTCCTGCACTGGATTTCTTTTTCTGTTTATGTTCTTCTTGTTCCGAATCGGGACATCATTGCTGCAGCCACTGATTGGCTACAGCGGTCGCATGCCATTCCTTTACATCACCATTCAGAAGTAAACAGCAGAAGATGTAACTGCTGCAGCCAATATGTGGCCAGAGTGGTGACGTCCTTGTTCGGAAGAAGAAAAATTTAAACAGAAAAAACCCAGCCCTGGAACAGAGGAGTAGACAAAAGCAGGCAAAGGTTTTTTTGTAATCTTCTTTTACAGCTATTTACTTTTTATAGGAACCGGACAACCCCCATAACAGGGATCTATCAGACACATGTTTGAGGAAGTGTATCATGAATCTAACAAAGGAGATTTCGGAGGACCTCAGAAGAAGAGTTGTTGATGATCATCAGGCTGGAAAAAGTTACAAAACTAGCTTTAAAGAGTTTGTATTCCATCAATCCAACAGACAGATCAAGTGCGAATAGAATAAATTCAAGACCATTGTTATACATCCCAGGAGTGGTTGACCAGCAAAGATCATGTTAAGAGCAAAGTATATACTAATCCCAGGGATCACAAAGGAACCCAAGTTAAACTTTGGAACTTTTCTTTAGTGGATTTCACAGCAAATCCACAGTGAATTTGCATGTGCATGTAATTCATGCAAATTTTGAGGCAGATATTCCTGCAGTCTCCACAGCACTGCAAAGAGTAAGGGCCCTACTGCAAGAGTTATTGGTTGGTATTCCAAACCTTTTGAAAACCGACGTGCAGGTTTTCGGGCAGAACATGAACATGTAGGTGCGAAGGGCAATGGCTAAAATCCACAAACTGCAGACAAAAGTCGTTCCGCTGCATCCCGGAAAAAAGACTAAATACCGGTAGGAAAATCTGACCAGAATTTGGTATTTGCCGTGTAAATGTACCCTAACATTTTCAACACATCTACTTGTTGTGGTTTAGAAAATCTGCTGCACACCATCAATTTCATAATTTCTTTACACTAGGATGGATTTGAGTACCCCATCCACATTTATTGCACTGTTTACTTCTATGGATTTCCAGTGCCGAATCCACATATAAAATCTTGTAATTTCCCCCTAATATGTATGGAAAATTGAATGGGAAATAGTGTGAGAAATGTTATTCCATTTTATAGGGGCTACTAGACTAGGATGTATCAGTTGCAGACCATAGAAATTTTCTTCTTAAAAGTCTCACATTTCTAGCACCCATGTGCTACAAATAGGATGTTGTTCATTAAATACACTACCCAAAAGGAGAAAGATCACCCATAAACATCTTCTCAACCATCTGAACCAGAAGGTTTTGCAAAAGTCAGAGATTACTGTCCTCCCTTCACTGAAGCTTATGAAGAGTCTGCTCTCTTCTAGGCTGCTAACCCAGCATCAACTAGGAGGTATAGTTGAAGTCTCTACGTTGTAGAGACTAGAGGCCACAAACAAACCCTAGACCTTCAGAAAGGACATAAGATAAGGACAGTTGAAATTTACTCTAACAAACAAACGAAGCAAAGTATGGAAATTCTTTAGTATTTGCTTGGCAAATAGAAGTGAGTGTGCCCAAAAGTGAGAAAATGAAGCGCAAGCTAATCCCTTGCCATGTAGGGTCAAGTGCCCCAGAATCACTACTCCCAAAACAATTCTGCACCTTATGCTAGGACTACACGGCATTGGACACAAAACTCACTGAAAACCAAATCATAAGACCATTCATAAAACTGAGTTTCTTGTCCATTGCATGTAATAAATAGCTCAAAAACTGACCATTTTTGCCGCTTTTTTGGTGTATTTTTTGTGTGTTTTTTTGGGCAGAAATGCACAGCATTAATTGCAATTGATTTCTGCAAAAAATGCACCAAAAAATGTCAAGCATTTTACATAGACTTCAATAGTAAATTTTCTGCCATGTTCTGGCGTTTCAAAAAATGACTGGGGGGGGAGAAAAAACTTCTGGGAACTTGAACTTTTTTCTATTTAAAATTCTATGGGATCTGTTTTCAGTCGTTTTTTCAGCAGTTTCAGGAAACGAACACCGCTGAAAAAACCACCTAAAATGTGTGCAGTCGAGACTTAGCTTTAAGCTTTTAAACTTCAAAACCTTCAGCTTTGCTTGGGAAAAACCGGGGTCCCTCGGTTTTGTTGGGCAATTGTTTTATACCCCCAACTCAAACAATGTATGGGAGGCAGAAAAAATATTCTGTGGAGACTACTGAAGTTTTACTATTAAATTGTAATGGATCTGTTCTCAGTAGTTTTTACAGCAGTTTTCAGGAAACGAACACGTGAAAAAACAAAATGTGTTGTCAGTCGAAGACTAGCTTTAACTTTAACTTCAAAACCTTCAGCTTTGCTTGGAAAGCCAGGGTCACCTACAGGTTATTGTTGGGTCAACTTGTTTATACCCAGAACTAAACCTCCCAATGTATTACATACAAATCTATGGTCCCAGTTTGAGGCCAAGAAGTCTTGTCTAAATATATCAAGATGTGCCAAATGTATAAAAAGCCTCTTAACAGATTTGGTGCATCCAGTGTATGTGTATCACACGCAGAAATTGACGCCATCTCCAAGCTGTGCAGATCTCATTTACCCCACTTTCTAGTGTACATTTTTGTAAATAGGTTGAAGGGAACCCACACCTTCTCCCACTAAGCCCTGACAACTTGTTAAATGGTGTAAACACACCAGAAAGTCACACATTTTGTACACAAGGCTTGTACAAACATTTGCAACTTTAGTACACCAGAAAACTGGCATATGTCAATATGATAAATACCCTATGATATTCAGGTTGCATGCAATACAACTTATTTACCAAAAAAAAGAAACGAGTCCGTTGTAGCTCAGTAGCTCCTATGTATTTTTTAATGCTCTGTACGCTACATTTAGATTAGATGCTGGTGTACAGCATTAGTAAATATGCCTCATTGACTCCCATATGTTGCAGAACAGTTACAAATGAGGCTCTCCCAGCCTTCTAAAAACCCCTACTACGTAAGATATCACTGATGCATTTTGTTCTGGATAGTCGGTACAAACACTGACCTAGCAATATCCCATCCGTTGTATTTTTAATTACCAACATTTTGATTAAATAAAATACATTTTTGGATATGTCAATGTATTTTGTTTATTACATCATTCTAAGATAAATGTTTAAATCC